>JAMKCH010039320.1:0-24619 GCA_023653785.1 Ophioderma brevispina | reverse complement strand
AATGTGTTTTCTGTTTGAAATGTTTTCTTCTTCATTTCCTCGATCGTTGTTTAATGTATCTTTTTCTCTTCTTTCATCAGGGACGTAACATGGGTGGAGTCCTCAAAATTTTCCCGGTGTTTAACATGTTGGTTTTTGGCCCGGCGCAAATGCAGGCTTCAATTTCAAATTTGTTCACACGACAGCCTTCGTGAAGGGGCAAGGACGTGTAGACAATGAGGCCCAGGCAATGTTTCAACCTCATGTACATTCACTTTCACCCCTCCTTCATTCCTTCCTTTTTTCCTTCCTCCATTCCTCCCTTTATTCCTATCCCTTTTCCTGTCGCTTTAGCACTTCTCTGTCAGACCCGTTTGGTGGAGGGGCAATGTGGCCCCCTTCCACCGGCCTATTACGCTACCTACGTTTCTGTGTCCTCTCCCCTCTCTCACTCTCCGTCGATTTTCTCCTCTAGGTCTTACGCATACATCATTCTTGTTTTTTTTCACTGGAGGTTTTCGTATTCGCTGTAATACTAAAATCAATTCTTATTACGATGGTGATCTTTCGTTACACTTTATGGAGGAAAGACTTGTATATAGTTGTAAAATAATAAAAACAACTAACAAAGCTTTATCTTTGTATGTTTAGAAATTAGTGTTTATTATATACATATTGGTACCTCCAAAATAAAATAACGCTTGTCATTCGTGCACCATTACTGGTATAAGTAACTCAATGTTAGATTTAATATAGCATAGAGCGGAAAAAAAAGTATATCGCAAAACGTTTCAGGAGTTTTTCTTGTAACATATTCGATCATTTTAATATCTTGTCATACTCAAGTTAAATTCATTCTAATAAACAAAGTTATAGTCCAGAAATTATTCCACAAGTAAGGCTTAAGGTTGTTACGTTGTTAAGGATCTACTCGATAAATTTTCCAGAATTCCATATATGGAATTTACAACAGTGCGGATTAAGAATCTGAACAACAAAATTGGGGTCACCGACTTTGTTTTGAGCTATGACCAAAACAAAAAGGTATGTTGGTCACTTTTTAATTAACTCACACAAGTCTATGGGAAAAGTCAAATTTGACGTTTGGATCGCCTACAAAATAGAAACGTCTCGATAAAATTTTGTAATTTCTAATAAACACCATTTTAAAAAATTAGTTTCAAAATTTTTAAATAAACCATGAGAGTCACCACGCCTTACTTTTTCCATTACACGCCGAAAACCCTGAAATAGACAACTTTTTTCAATTGGGCGTCTTATTGGGCGGCAAGAAAAATCCGCGCCACATTCGGCATGCAATAAAGCAGAACGCTCGAAAGATGCGCTTTTAATAAACGAACCAAACGCACATTTTATCCATCCGTGGTATCTGCGCATGACAAATTCGCAGCTCAAAACTAATTTTCCCTTTGTCCGGAATTTGTAAACTCTGCGGGGCTCCTAAAAGAAGGCTAACGGGTAAAGCAGCATGCGGCGTAAACAAACCCCACGTCAAACCCCCTAAGGAGGCTAGGACACGTTTAGCTCCGCGCACCTGATCTGGCACTGTTCCAAGTTGGATTTTTCCAACAAAAATGCTTGCGTGGCGTTCTGAGTGGACTCGCGCGGAAAATCAGCATCTGCGCCGTGCATGCGTCTATACGCGCAACTAAAACTATGGAAGCGCGAGAGAATGCCTGAACGTGACGGCGAACCTAAAAATGCCAAGAACTCCAACACAAACCCTCTCAGGAAATAAAAGCTGGTGGAAATCACCAAGGACTCTGATGAATAATGTGAATAAGCTTTTCTTTTCCCCCTGAGGCCTGGCGAACGTAATAGGTTTGACAATGCACTTGTTTTAGTTTGACAAAAGACGACTTAATTGTAGGAATAGAATCAAATATTTTTTATTGTTTTTCTATTGCACTGTTTTTATTCTAATAGGCCTAGATGTAGGCCTACCCCGGGAGGCCTAGTCGTGTGTCACAACCACCGGCCCTCAAATTGAACCAGATAGATTTTTTTTTAATTAAACCTTTTAAAAAAGCCGATATTCTTTTATTACCTGATCTCATGGTCGAAGTATGTGTGTCGAATTTTACATGCGAACTTAGGCCTGGAAGACATTATCTGATTTCGTTTACGGATAAGATGACAACATGTTGCCTATTGGGGGCGCCGTCCGGATCGACTTCAAAATTTGGAAATAACCTTTTCTCGAGGATGGCATGGTAACTATAAACAAAATGATTAGGTGTTAGGATCATGAAATGCTCTTAAGTTTGCAAAGTGCACCTCAACAGTGTAAAAAAAACCGGTTTATTTAAACACGGCGTGAAGTCGATGATTGGGGATGAAGAAAGAGTCGGTAGGCCTACATGTGTAGAAGCGGCTCTGCATCTTCCGTTCTTGCTGAGGTCCCCTTTGTAAACTTTTACCTAAAGACGCTAAAATTTAGCCAACTTTTTCAGTTCTGCGCCTGCAAATTTTCGAAATTTTCAACTGAGTTCCAAAGGCCTATGAAAATGATGAAATCAGATCCCATGTCCCCAAGTTCGGAATTCGGGCGCACATCCCTACCTTAAAAAGTTACCACTTCCCCCTCCAGCGCTATACCTCTATCTACTGCCCTCACCCTTTCCTCGACACTAAATTCTAATTTCAGAGACGAATAATCCGGAATACACACAGTGAAAGACGTAAATTTAATCTACTAACTTATTTTGAATTTCAAGCATTTTTGTACAACAAGTTTTGGTTCTTCCTAAATATACACTATTTTGGAATTGAGAGAGCTGCATTCTGCTCTCTAACCAAAATTTACGCGTTCGGGCGCAATTTAAGTAACATGATACAATGATTTTATCGTATTATTTGGCAGAATGGCCAGTAAAATACTCCGAAAGTTTCCATAAAATCGGTATTTTTAACGATGTGTCGCCGAACTTTCTGGTTTTCGTGTATTTTGTTTCCAATGCTCTCAATTTTTCCCAGATTTTAAGAGAAGTACTTCTCATTATAAAGGCAAACTATTAGGAATAAATAGGAAGTTTGGTATTACTTTATGAATGGCGTGTCGGGGTACGCGCAGAGTAAAAGCGTTATAACGCGTAACCTAGTTGCGCTGTGACGCCTCCGAAAATGTCTGCATAGACTGTTTTTCTCCCAATTTTGACCTAAAAAACTTCTAATTCTTTTACATTATTGAAAAGTAGGTCGTGTGGACCCATCTTTTTTCTTTTTTTCTTTTTTATCGAAAGCTCTAGTAGTGCGCACTTTTTATTAAAAATTCCATCAAAAATTTCGATCAAATTTTTTTTATAATTAAAAATGTCTGTCGTAAAAATCAATTTTCCATAGGTTATTGGTGTACTAATTTTGATCAAAAAGGGCAAAAAACAGGTATTTTGTCAGAGTCAATATTATGTGAAAAACGAGGTCGGTGACCCCTTTTTTTTATTTTGGATTGTTGGTACCATCGATGAAGTTTGTTCATACTGATTTCAATGAAAAATTTCGGAGCAGATCTATCGTGTCCTACCCTCCTTAAGTCACCTACTACAAATTGTCCATTGTCGTAGTTTTTCACTAAATACTTTAACAGGCCATTCTTGTATAAAATTTATATTAACATTTTCTTGAGAAAAAACTCCTTTGGAGATGTTATTTCACATACAGTTTCATGGGAAAATCTTCCCTTACTTTAAAAATGTTAATTTCCAATTTTCCTTCCCCTACTTTATCGCCCGAATGTAAGCTGTGGCATATTACTGTATTAAACATGGGGGCTTAAAGGGGCATTTTGTCACCCACAGCCCCACCCACGCCCAACACCGATTAACAAAAAATGTTGAGATTATATCATCTAAACCGTCAGCTTTAGCTTAGTAATTCACGTTTACTAAGTCTACGTCAATTTGTTGGTCGTTTCTGTAAGAATTCGTCAATTTTTGTAATTTTTTACCTCAATTAGCAGCACAGCGTCTATTGACCGTGGGAACAAATCAATTGGCTCATAACACAAAACCCGCAAGATCGGGATCAACTCAAATTTTGGAAATTAAACGTTTTCTCTAGAGATCTAGTGACAATGAATAAATTGAAGGTGCTTGGAATCACGAAATGCGCCTTTAAAATAATCAAATAACATATTAAATCCTAGACCCTTGTCTTGGAAAATGCTTCCTGTTAAAACGAACCTGAGCAAATGTTGGTTGCTTGTTTCTTTCCAAGTAAATCCCCGCAACAGAATATACGGGACATAATTTTAAAACCGTTTTATTTTCATTTCAGTAATTTCATTAAAAATGTCATCTACCATTAAAACTAACACAAAACCCCAACAACAACATTCAGCAAAACAATTAAAAAACACAAGCATTACATTATACTTTTGCGGTATATTCTCATCTTGTTAAGTAGTGAAATTGTCATATGCAAATAACATGAAGGAAATAGAACTCGATACCTGAAATAGCCAAGGGGAAAATTTAACCCGAATTTTCATAAATCAACAAAAAGCCTCAACATTGCGTTTTTGAAAACATAAGTCTGTGATTGTTTTAGTTGAAAAATACATGCTGGGAAAAATTAAAGCATAGATGCCGAACCGACATCACTTGAATTTTGAGGTACATACACCGTAAAAATTTGTGATGACAATCGTCATTGTTAAAAATGTTTTTTTAACCAGTTTTTAACCCTTTAAATTGCGGTCAATCCCGTTATTAAACAATCTTCGCGCTTTAATTACTGATATCTAACATACATTATTTGGAAGCAAAAAAACTGTAAAAACCGAGTTAGGTAAATAATACCACAAAATAGTAGTATTTATACCCCTACCGTTTGTCATATTTCCAGTAATGTTACGTGCTATTTTAACTTACCGGTTTTTGATGTAAAAATATGAACTAGTTTGATTTCTCATATGCCGTTATTCAAAATGAAAAAATCTTTCAAAATAACTGTTTTGTAACATTGTTGACTAAACTCGATTGAATTTTTTGTTAATTTATTTAAAAAAAAAGAGTTTCCATTTTTCGCCATTCAATTCTGTAAAGTATATAGTGTAATGGATAAGGTATGTGTTGTCAGGATTTAATCTGTACAATTTACCTTTTATTATAATTAGTGTATCATAATCCGATATTCTTTAAAAATTCGATTAAGAGCTAAACTTTTAAATTGAGTCATAATATGCATGAATTTTGGATATAAAAAATTAACAATTTGGCTATGTTATCAACCACTCACAATTTTTGTTTTTAATGCTTTTTTCATTATTTTCTGTAAATACACTGCAATTATGTAGGAGGCCGGGAACTTTACAAATAACCGCCTAAATCATGTTGGCTAAAGGTGGCCTACACGCCCATCTGTTAATTATTTTATTTCATATGATCCTTTCCTCCCTCATCAAGGTGACTATATTTTTTCAGTTAATTGCTTCCATTTCGTATCGTAGAATCAAAATTAATTGCTTCATAGGATAACCGCATTTCATACGTGAAAAGGAACTATTTTCCTTGTATCATTTTCCATGAATTTTGCTTTCTGCCGATAACCAAATCTTAATAATTTGATGCGCAAACTAAAGGGCAAGGTTGTCGATCAGATAACCCACCTTTCAGTTGAAAATGTCGTTTCTCTGAATGAATAATTTCTCGGTATGCATTAAAAAGGGTGAAGGCCTTAGATATTAGCATCACTTGTAAAAAGCGAGTTTGGGTACTATATAATCCCTACTTGTTTGTTTGTTTGGTTTTTTTTTTGCACCTTCGACAAAAATCACGGAGCGACCCTGCCTTGTTTTATGTTGAAATTTCTCCTAGATCTAACAATAAAATAACGCTACCTCTTTTTTGCGGTGATCGTCAGGTTGGTAGTTTTTTTTTTTTTTAAAAATGTTGTGTAAAAAATTACAAACAAGCAAAGAAGTACAATACAGGTTATTTTGAGTATTTCAATGATAATGTGCTTGTCTAATCACTGTATTACATACAATTATATATGAAGTCGAAAGCGTTTGAATTCAATAAAGTAACTTAATTTTCATATTCGTAAAATTTACTATTAAAAGGATACATTACACTGTGTTTATAGTGGCTATTTGCCCTTAATAGAGTAAAAATAATGAAATTTCACTCTCAAAGGGTGAAATTACAATCCAAAAATAGATTAGTCATCAGGGTGCTCCACCAAAATTATTTTGCAAAACTTGTGATACAATGTGGAGCAAATCTGATCAAAATTTTGATATCAAATTAGTTAAAGAAGTTGATAATATCTTGATGGTTCCCACGATATCTTCCCGTAACAAAATGACAATTGTTTAAAGTTTGCACCGTCCTTTTCTGTTTTTTCTCTTTCACGCCGTTCTTTCAACTTAGTGACTCTTGGTTTAATTGAAACAATTTTGAAGTTTCATAAAAAAAATAAAAAAAATAAAAAATTATTGAAAATTGATATTGTATATGAGCATAGCTCAAAGTAAGTTAAAGCTTGGTTCCTGAGAACCCAATCGCTTCTCACATGTCAGACTCGGGTTATCATGGTTATGCTGATGTTGGGACCTAATAATATTCTATCCTTTTTTGAAAGAAAAAAATAACTACATTCATGAACTCCATACGACAACACGTTGTTATTTCTCTCCGAACTAACGTTATTTTTTATTTAATACTATATCCAAACTTTAGAAATGTACCTTCTGCAACATTCCTGTTCAATGGCTTTTAATTTTTGTTGCCTCAATTAATGTTTCTCACTTTAGCCATTGGGTCTATATTGTAACTCCTATACTGACAGCATCTATATCTACTGAACCTTGTTGGATGCTTATGAACTGATAAATTTAGCTTTCACTTCACCCATATTAAAATCTTGCCAAACGAGAATTACACGAACACTTAAAAAAAGTTATTTATCATTCATCGGAACATGGGGCATTTTCTCTGCAAGCCAACATTTTTTCTTGATCAATGATTCGGGCCATTATACTGATTATTTTTTTTTTTAACTAGTTTTTTTGTTTCGTTTTTGGTCTGTTGTCTTGTTGGTTTGTTTAATTTTATCCCCGAAATCATTTTTAAAACGATTTTAAAAGAAAAACATCAGCACATGTTAACCTGTGATCTTGCAATTGTCAGCAATACTGTCATATATCACACGTATTTATGTAGGTGGTCAGCTGATTGGAAACCTTTGTTCAATGTACTTCCAACACATCATGGTCATTTGTTTGTATAATTGCCATTATGTTACTTAATTATGTGATGTTTAATATTTTTTTGGTTAATTAGGAAAGTAAATTCAATGACAAGAATACACGTCATCGTTAGTCGCCTTCCTCTGTCGTTGAAACTTTTTCAGTACTCATTGAGAGCCCGTACCAATATTTCAAATGTTATTTCAAAAATTAAAAAGAATTGCTTACAAACCCATACCTCGACTTTATAGTCTATTTTTTAAATTCGCGTCCACCGTTTAGCGAAAGTCTTCTGTTTTTAATGAAATATCCAACCTTTGTTTTCTAAAGCTGCCACATACCCACGTGCCCTAGATTGCACAATACGCTTATGGTCCTGACCATAATATCGGGCCAGAATCTCACACTTGCATACTGTAAAGGTCGGCGTTGCTGAGATTTTTAAAAATTTGTTAAAACTACCATTATAAAGGAACCTTTTATAGTTATTCAGTTTCAGAAATGTTGCATTCACTTTGTGTTCTTAAATATGGTCGCATTGAAATCAAAATACAGTAAAACACCAGAATATTACACAAAATATCAACCGTGATATTCAAAATGTAGAAACATTTCGTGCTGAAAGGGTTGACATTCTTTTGTATTGAATGACAATGGGCGAGTGATCCCGGCGAGCGACACGCTACACGTTAGAATACATTTGTGTAAAACAACGAGACTCGGATTATTTGACAAAAACTTGAATATTAAATTCGTTCTGGATCTGATTTTGCACTGTTGTGCAAAACAAAATACGTATTAAATTATACTATCTAAAAAAATACGCTGGTTGGAAGATTGATTGTCAAACAGACGGAAATGGGTCATTTTGTGTTGAAAACTGCTTTTAAGATAAAAGATGCAAATATAACTATTTTACGAATGATATATGCATTATTATTTGAGAATACTGAGAAACACAACTTTGTTAGCTAACGAATTCTGAAAACCCGAAGTGCTGTAAGCATTTTTGATTTTGATTTTTGGGGGGACACCAAAAAAATAATCTGACTCCGGTAAAAAATTAATTTATTATGTAAATTCATGTTAATGAGGCTGTAACGGTTAAATATTTGTGTAAAATCTTGTAAAAATGATGACGAGAAGCCTCAGATACTGGCACCCTTAGACTGAGACCAAAAATCAAACATGTACTCCAAAAATTACTTTTTCCGCTTAACGAAGAGACGTTTCGCTATCATCTGCAGCCTAATTATGTTATGATATTTAAATGGCTATGAATGGTTATAGGGATATACACAAACACATGGAGCTCTTGAATATATGTAGAATGAATGTTGCCATTTTGAGGCATCTGACTGGTTTATTGATTGATTATCAAAATGGTTGAAAGCTATTCCTAATGGTTTCTATTAATATATTTGATTGTTAAAGCATTCGTATATATACCAAGTTACCATTCTCACGGTCAAAAGTAATAATTATCAGATTGCTTGTTGTATTGGCGGCCAATAATAGATAATTACGCGGTAATGAATCTTTAAGTGGTCACAATGGGTGTTTTGACTGGTCAGGCCAAAAAAATACAACTTTTGAGTAATTAACACGAGTTTTTAGTGTTTTGGTGGCCATTTTAAATTTTGCGTTTCTTTGAAAATGCTCAAGGTTTTTCGTTGGCATCCATCGGATTCAGATTGAAGAGCGTAAAAACTGGTCTAGAAACCGTTGAAAAACATATTTAGAACAATTCACATGGTCTTAGCCGGACTAATAAGATTGTGAAGGCAATGAAAAGGGATGGAAGAGGATGTTGAAGGGGGAAGATGTAGGAGGGAAGTGATGGAAAGTGCATTTCAGTAAGAGAGATAGAGGGATAGAGTCTGGAAAAGATATGGAGAGAATCATGAATGAGGAGATGAGGGGGATCAGAAGGTGGAAGCTGATGTGGTGGAAGGGCCAGTGAAGAGGGTCAGCAAGGGAAGAAGTGGTGAAGTCAATCAGAGAATGGAAAAAAAGGAAAGGGCGACTGCACACTCGGAGGTGAGTTTTGAGATGATATTGCGAGTGGAGAGATAGGGATTGGTGTGAGATAGAGGAGGATGATGGAGGAGTGGGCAGTGAGTGGGCAGTTCACATTTTTAGCGGGAAAGGGGATGCAATGAGACGTGGCGCATATTGGGGTGAAGTGTTGGAGCAGGCAATGGAAAATTGTGGCGAGGGGGCTTGAAAATGTGAGCGGAGAATAGTGGAAGTGGGTGAGATGCAAGTTGGGTTTAGTCAGGGAAGGAAACAATAGGAAGTGTTATTTGGGAGGTTGACAGAGGAATATCGAGCTAACGAGAAGATGTAGGTTTTTGTAAAAATTGGAGAGGCATTTGATAGGGTACCGAGAAGGGATGAAGTGGGTGAATGAGGAAGAGAGGGATAACAGAAGATGTTTAGAGCAGTGATGAGTTTGTATGAAGGAGCAAGACAAGAGTTAGAGTGGGGTCTGATATGTGGAGGGTTGGAGGTGAAGGGTGGGTGGCATCAACGGTTCTGACTTTCGCCATTGATTTTTGGAATTGCGATTGATGTAGTTACGGAGAGTGCAAAAGAAAGTTTGATGAGTGAGATGTATGCTGATGACTGGTGTAATCGTGCGAGGACGATGGAGGGACGGGGGATTTTAAAATGAAGAAGGCCTTGGCGTATTGGGTTTGAGGTAACCTTGGGAGACAAAAGTGCTTGTGAGCGGGGTAGAGAGGGAGGTGGTAGAGAATAAGGTAGACCCCGCGGTGTGTGTTGTGTGTGTGTGTGTGGGAAAAGGGAAAATGGTTTGGGAAATGGATCCATGGTAGGCGGTCCGGTAAAGTAGTTCCCACGGTGTAGTCTGTGTCACAGACTGAGAAAGATACTATCTAAATTAATTCTGCGCGAGAGATTAACGTTATCAGTCATTACAGTCGGTCATAGCGAAGTATGCAAATGAAACTAAATCTCAAATGTTTCCGGAAAAACGAAGGGGTTTCTATGGAGATTTTGCATGCAGAGGGTCCGTTACTGTTTGTGTTTGAATTATGTATCGTTATTGGGTTGAACCTATAGAACTTAGCGAGAAAATTGAACGTTTTGTTGGGTACTTCGGTGCTTGCAGGGATGGAAAATTGAACCACGCAATTCGCTACGGTCGCATCCATCTTTTCCACAATGCCTTTCGGCATTATTCCAATCTTGAGAATTTTCAAACGCTGGTTTCCAATTTACGCTAACTTTTTTTGTCAAATTTAAGAAAAATTGACTATAATCTCCTGCCACACTGTGTGCAGGAGATATAGTCCACAGGGCTCACCAGTCCCCCAGAACAATTGTGAAGAATAGGGCACTTGATCCAGTTGACTCTTCACGCAACAATAGTTCACGGCTTTATTCCGTTGTTGTTTATGGAGCACGGACTATGATACCTTGCGGACTATGATTACTTTCACACGGCAGCTGGCCAGCGCACAATCCTATCAGCACTTAGATTGTAAATATTCCCCATCAACAGCTAACCCAAATATCGCTTGGGTTGGACGAAGCAATTGAGGTAAAGTGCTTGCCCAAGTGCACAGCAAATTGGCCGCAAGCGGGCTCGAAACCGCCAACCTTCAGGAATCATGAGTCGGCGTATATCCACTGGACCATCATGTCGCCTCAAAAGACACACTCCAGTCACTTTGAGAGCAGAAGCAAACATTAGAAGAGCCAATGACACATTTCTGGTCTGGAAGGCTTTGGGGCCATGTACAAATCATTTAACACGTTGCATTTGACAAAGTTTGGTAGTAATCTTCTTTTCAACATTAGAGAATGTTGCGGGTTTTAATTTTACTGTGGGGGTGCTGGATCCGGGGAGATAATTGGTAATACGGGTGAGCTTCGTCATAACGTACCAGAAAATGGATCAACAAAATTCACCACGGCTTACTGTATTTTGCGAAACGAACGAAACTCCAATTGGATTACACGCTTTATTCGGTCATGCATGCATAACGTGCAAAAGAATAAATCCAATGGGGTTCTGTTTCGTTTTTCGTTCGCAAAATACAGTAAGTCACTTTACACTTATTGTCTTTAGTGATACTAAGATTGCGGCTCTTTTAAACGAGTTGGGGCAAGTAAACAGTGGTGATTTCTTTTTCGTGCAGAATGCCAACATTTGCATTTCAGATTTCAAAAACTTCTTGAATGTCATTTATGATATCTGCAAAAATCCTTTTCTGACCTTATGAGTTGCATTTATGAGTGTGATCCTTCAGCTGCGTTTTGCATTATTGTCGTGGGGGCATTGAACATGCATAGAGAAAGTGACACAGATGGATTTTGCTGCACTGCAGTAAAACGCACATGGGTACAGCAAGTGGAATGAAACAAAAAAGTGAAATATAGGCGAAAATCGGGGGGGGGGGGGGTATTTTGATGAAGGGTTGATGGTCAATACGATCACACCCCGGTTAACGCCCGTTCATGTGTTTTGTGGTTTTTGACCACAATAAACTCATATTTTACCAAATAGTTTAAAAACGGTAAATTTCCGCCCGTTTTTCCGCCCGGTTCTAAGTACAAATAGTCTTGCAATTACATTTTAACGATTTAGATTCTAAATGACAAACATTTTCGCGCTCATGTGCTAATAACGGGGGGGGATCTTGTCTTGCATGGAAAAGCTTTGGTTTCGCTTCTTTAAGCTAGTATCTGCTGTATTAAAGTTCCTTAACCCTTACACCCTCAAACACCAATAGAACTCAATGAGATGAGTGGGGAAAAGGCACTAAGTCCAAAAAGATGCGATACCGTCATCGCACCAACACTAATATGGCACGAAATCGCTGGCCGGGCAGCGACTCCCTTGTGGCTCGCCATGCCTGTTCATATGGAATGGTGGGCGGAGGCCCCGGGTCGAATACGCCGGGCGTTCAGGTTTCTTTAGGTTCTATCCCTTTACCCCTACTCTTCCTCTCGGGAGATAGGCTAAACACCAAAAGGAAGTTAGGGTTTAAGAATATCATGATGAAACACGGTATTTTATGAGTGTACATTTTGGACAGGCTGTATAAAGTAGAAAGAACTTTTAAAAAAAAGGAACGAAATTATTTGATCGTAGATTTCATGCAAGTGTTTGACAACCGGGACCTTTTTTTTCCTCTAACAGGTGTTA
The DNA here is from genome assembly GCA_023653785.1 of Ophioderma brevispina. Taxonomy (NCBI): domain Eukaryota; kingdom Metazoa; phylum Echinodermata; class Ophiuroidea; order Amphilepidida; family Ophiodermatidae; genus Ophioderma; species Ophioderma brevispina. Next base: position 12,248 of record JAMKCH010039320.1, on the reverse strand, counting down.
TAGCATGTCCAAAACTTGAGTTCAATTATTACTTATGCCAAATCTTCTTTCTTTGATTTGATATAACGAAGAGACCTCCTATTGGCTTTCAAACAATGCTCGTCCAGTTATTAAATTTAAGTGAACAATGATAATCAGTGTTTTAAGCAAAGCAAAGGTTTGTTCGAGTTTAATTGTCTTCAATGCATACCAACATGTAAGATGGGCATTGGATTAGCTCAACTTGGTTCGGAAGGGTTTCACAAAACTTTCAAAAGTTTTGAATCAAAAAACACCCCAAATTCCACCAAACAAAAATCTTGTTAAAGATGTGATATGGACAATCAAATTCTTAACAAATTAGACACAGTTAGTTGGCATATTGTTCAGAAAAAATCGCTTTAAGGTCCTGTTACACGCTGTATAAAATGATTTTATATTCTTGAATGATGTACGTTTTTGTATCGCATTGTATAAAATGCAAGGATCGCGCAGGCCATGTATGTACTTGTAAAACAAAAGTTTTTTACACGGTTACCAATTTAATTACCAATCTTGAACGGATCTACCAGAGTAGTTTTAATTATATAAAAGCTCTACTATTGAAATTACCTAGTGCTTTCCTTGAGCAGCATCGGGATCGTTGTAACCACAAGTTTGATGAATATTAACATACGGGCATTAAGAGATGAATTGCTTCATATCGAAATAGACTGGACGCAGCTTTTAAGTAAACATCTAGGCAAAGGGTTCTTACCTCATTTACAAGTCCGATTTGGACTTAAATTCAATTCAACTCGGAGTTAAATCTCAATCCCTTATGCAATTTCTCATCAATATGACCATTAAAAATTATCACGACGGATGATAACGCGTAATGGATTGAAACACCGAACGGGTGTTGTTTTCAAGAAAGTTAATGGGCTCTAAAATTCTGTTAAAAACCAATAGAGTATGTAACTTCTGGATCGATGATGTAGGAGAATCCCGTGTTGATTATTTAGGAACATATCATTGTTGCTCCTTACGACCGAAGTGCCACGGGCATTACGAAATAGCTAATCAAGTATGCGTCAACTTTGCACCGCAGACTGACGATGTGCCAGTTGTTCACCAGTTTGAAATTGACATTCAATGTACTACAACATCTGTCTTCCCAGAGTAGACATTAAGATGCAAATGGCACCAACGCCAGGGAACGCCTCTGGTATTTTAAGTACAATTTGTCAAAGATCAGTTTAACATAGACTTCATTTTCACTCTGTTTGGGTAAGTGCAGGGCAAACGAGGAACGGACGGGGAAATACCAATTGGTTTTCCTGCAGGTACATTGGTATTGATTCTTCGCTATGCGCACCCAATATTGGAAACTGCCCCATCCTACTTGCAGGTCTTGCCCCTCACCCTGCCCCTCCCCTTAGCCTCCTACCTCCACCCGCCTTTCGACACCACCACTCCCCCCCCACCCCATCTTCTGATTCTTCTCCTTCTTCGTACCTGTCCCAGTTAACTCACTCTCCGCCCCATCTGTAGGCTGCATTACACTCCTACACTATCCGATCCCCTTATTATAACTGATTCTCACTTATCACCCTCCCTCCTCCACCTCCGCCCCAGATACTCGGCTCCATCCCCACCTCCCTTCTCCTCTTCTCGCACACCTCTGCTGCCACCCCAATATCACTCATACACTCTTCTCCCCACCTCCCCACTTCTACCCCCCACCCGAATGCCAGATCACAACATGCCCCTCTCCCCCCCTATACAAGCCCACGATCCGCACCCCCTTGCTCAACCCAATTTTCCGTCCAGCCCACCCCGCTAACCCATGCCTTCTGCCCCCCTTCCCACCTCCAATCCTGGCTCCAGTTTCTTCAATTACCTCTCCCCACTCTCCTTCCCCCCTCTTTCCCCTCCCCTCCCCCCGTCATCCCACCCTATCAACCACTCTTATCTTGGCTCCTCGCCTCCGACATCGCATAGACTCTTTCCCCCTCCCCTCACACTACTCCCCTACGTCCCACCCTCTCCACCCCTCCCACCTACATTGCCACACCCCCCCCATTCCCCTGCCTTATCATCACTCCCAATCCCCTGACCCCTCCTCTCCCCTCCCCCTCCCCATCCTTCCCCCCCCCCGCTCCCCTCCTTCCGCGTTCATCTTTACCCCCGCTATACCGCTAATCCTACCCCCATATCCCCACACGACCCCCTCGACTTTTCCTCCGCTGGCTCTCAGTCATTCTAACTTCATCACCTTTCGACGCCTTCCCCCTCTCCCAATCCCCTAAATCCCACCCATCCGCTACCCGCATCCTCGTCCACTCGAATTAACCCATCCCGACTCCACATCCCCCGCCCTCTCCCGACCCCCCGCGGCAACCCACCGTCACGGCCCATCGCTTTGCAACACCCTTCCCTTCGTTCCCCCCCACCTATCCCACTCCAACTACCCCTATTGCTCTCACCCCCCCATCTCGCCCGTGCAGTGCTCGAAATTCTAGCCCTCTTCTATCCATCTTCTTTTTCCTTCACCCCGGCCCCACTCCCACCCCCCCTCCCTACCCTACTACTATCTTCCACGACCTCCGACCTCCTGCTCTTATGTCCACCCCTCCTAACCTCGCTCCCCTCAACAGCAACGATACCATCTAACTCCTTGGCCCCGCGTCCAAATCCACCTACTTCCCCCCCAAAAGCCCTCCGCCCCCCCCAGCTTCCCTCCCACTCTTCTCGCCCTACCCCAACTCGCTTACACTATCCCTTCTCTCCCCTCCTTCCGTTCTGCTCGTGCAGGGGACGGCGTCAGGTAAACCCCGAGGGGAACAGGAGAACGTCCGGATGTTCTCATGATGGACTCGTACATGTGATTTGTGGTGTCAACCACAGCAAAGGGTTTCAATTGACCTTTTGACCCAATCTTGAGAGCCAGTTGGACTTGTACTCCACAAATACGCCATGATGTAGGTGAAGGGTGTGTTCCTGATACAGTTCCCTGTGGCAAATGTCAAAGAACTGCAAAAATGATATTAAAGTGGCACTGGCGCAAACTTTTCAGAAAATATGAAATTTTCTTCAATGCTTGCAAATGATCGTTAGGCAATTGGAAGAAAGAATTATGAGATATTTTACACATAAAAATCAACATACCCAAAAACGGAAAGGGATATTAAAGCGGCACTGGCCACATTTTCACACATATGAGATTTCTTCAATGTGCTCGCAGATAATGTAGTTCTGGGCATCGAAAGAAAAAAGGAATGTTAGATATACATTTTACACATTAGAAAATAACATGCTCAAAAACAGAGAGGGACGTTAATAAGAGTTAAAAACCACCCAGGTGTACTGTGTAGGCCAACTTTTAAGCTGCCAAAACTTTAATCAAACAAAATGTGTATCTTCATGGAATCTCCTAGACTCGGACTTGTTGCTATTAACACCACAAAAGGTCACGCTGGTTCAAAAACAGGGTCCATGCCTTGGGAAATATGCATACTGCTGTGTGTTTTCTTAAGGTTAAACGCCATTCCGGGTTCTGCTGCATGACGTATGTCGCCGGCGACAATTATAAAATCGTTCTTGTTACCCATAAGGGCACTGAATTTGGCTCTTTATCATTTTCAGGGAGGGCTAGACGAATATGAAAGCTTGCAAGTATGCATAAAATATCAATGTTAAGATTTTTTCAAATGTGCCATGTGGCTCTTTAAACCCTAAACGGCCGAGATGGCAAGAGAGGCGCGGGAAACGAAAAAGTCCTCTCTGGTGCGTTACCGGTCGGAAAATTGCTTTCGTTGCATCTCGGCCGTCAACAACTCTTTTGGTCGCGCAATGACTCTCATGGCTCTCATTGCATTGGGCCCGTATTACCGGAAAATGACGCGATGTTCATCGTGTTTTGCCTTTGGGCCGTCTTTACAAAATGCGCGCGTGTTCCTCGTTTGCATTTGGGGCCGGGCCTGTACGGAAATGACGTCGGATGTTCCTCGTTGGCATCTTGGGCAGTCTTCCGGGAAAATGACCCGATGGTTTTCGTTGCAATTCTGGGCCGGTTTCCCGGCAGAGGATCGAATTTGCCGCAATGCGTATCAGTGCATCTCGGCCGGTTTCGGCCAGCAAGAAGATCGAACTTGGCCGCAATGCGTTCATTGCAGCGGGATGTCTTTCGATTTAAAATGACGCGATGTTTTTCGTTTTATCTGGGCCGTCTACGGAAAAAGATGCGATGTTTTTCGTTGCATTCTGGGACGTTCTTCCGCGAAAATGACGGGGAAAATGACGCGTTGCTTTTCTTGATTTGGCAGTGTACCGCGGAAAATGACGGGGAAAATGACGCGTTGCCTTTCATTGCATCTGGGCCGTTTTACGGCCTAGGCTAGATATGCAAACAAGTAGACAAGTCAGATTCATACAAAAACTATTTTGCATGAACCAATTTGCTTCGTTTTAAAAGTCCAGCCTGCCGTGGGCCCTGCCAACGTCGGTTGTGATATATTAAAAAAAGCGAAAAAACGGCCTCAAAATGAGGGTAAGTCTTTGACCAAGCCTTACGGCCGAGCATAGCACATTTTTAGCAAGAATTACCCTCAATTGTTGGTCCGAGTTTGTTCGGCTTTTTTATCCACAACGACGGTGGCGGGGCCAAGGCAGGATGGACTTGTATTTTTTATTAAGAAATAACGTGGCCGGGCCACGGCAGGCAAATGTTGTTTCTTTTTTACATGGGGAAGAAACTCATCGTGACTCCTCGCTAAGGATAAACCAAACCCCAGGAAATAACGCCTCACAAAGACTTAAAACTAAGAACTGCGAGCAATAAAGACCCCGGTCATTGCAATAAAAGACCTGCTAATCCCCTGCAGGCCATCAAGACTGTCCACCCTAAAAACTACCAACTAAAAACTAAGCCTGCGGGCCATAAAGGGACCCAGTCTTTGCCAAGAAAGACCCGCTAACTCCTAGGCCCATAAAGACCCGCGTTCTACTTTTAAAAGCTAAAAACAATTACCGTCGTTAGCGGTGATGCGGTGGTAGGTATGGGGGGGATATCCTCGCGCCCAACAAAGCAGGGAGGACGACTCGTCTAAACGGAGCTAGTGAGGAGCTCGGATTAGTAATATATAAAAATCGTTGCGATCAAACGGTAGATGAAAATCGTGCGATCAAACGGTAGATTAGATAAATCGGTGCGATCAAACCGTTAGCATCCTCATTTCCAACAGTATAGTCTACAACCAAACCTTGCATTTCATGGGGCACCGGGTTCAATGAAACAGAAGCCCAATGGATACTATGTCATAGGAGAATCACTTGCATTAGTACACCATTACTCCTACAGGTTGCAGAGGACACGAAATGAGGTCTCATAGCTCAAGACCCCTCCAGCATTCCGCCCTGATCAGAAACACAATCGGGCAATCACGGTCGCCCGTAATCATCCGGTTCCCTGAATGAACGGCGCAGCATGGTGGATCTGAGATTAGCAACGTGGGTTCCGAGGATCCCTATTGCTCTGGTGTTTCAAAGTGAGTTATAGGTGCTGTCCAGTCCTGGATTCATAGCTCAAGACCCCTCCAGCATTTAGCCCTGATCAGAACACAATCGGTCAATCACGGTAGACCGTAATCATCCGGTGCCCCGATTGAACGGCGCAGCATGGTGGATCGGAGATTAGCAACGGGGTTCCGAGGATCCCTTTTGCTCTGTGTTGAAAGTGCGTGTCTGCCTTTCATCTGCATTACGAGGAAAACTGCACAGGGGTAGTCCTAGGAAGGTTTCTCTAGCCGCAACGTAGGGTACTCACTCCTACTTTCCCCCGTAACTACCCGTAGATCAGATGGTTTTATTTGGATGAAAAAAACCGTTTTAGTGGTTAGCCCCAGTTCCCATCTAACTGCAAGAGGCGATCACCGGAGTTACAGCTATGACTCCATTTCCCGGTCCCTGCAATCTTGTTTTGCAACAGTATTAGGGGTTAGTATTTGGTCATGGTTACATCTTCACGCCGGCTTCGTCAATTCCTTGTTTCAGAGGGCATTGGATCGTGTGCTTTGATTTAGCCTTAGATTGGCTTTTTACACCCATTATTAGGGCTCATTCTCACCAAACCCGACTCTCGAAAAAAGGCCCTAAGAAGGCGGCAAGAGCGTCCGGCAGGTACCTGCAGTGGCCTACAGGCACAAGAGGTCCTCAATCACAGGACACGGCCTTCCGTCCCGGTACGCACGGGCTTCCTTACGCTCACATTTCCCTTACACTGCTTGCACGTGGGGATTCAGAGCTGGGCTTTTCCGCTTCACTCGCCGCTATTGAGGGAATTCTGGTGCGTTCTTGTAACTCATTAAATTCAGCGGGTGTTATCGCTCGATCTGAGGTGGAGTCATAAAGACATTGAGAATGTTAGGTGTCGGTTCCGCGAGCAGAGAACAGGCCGCGCCGGCAACCCGGCCAGGAGCGCTTTTCAAGCATGAGCGCCTCGGAACCTTTCGGGCGGCACCGACCTTCACCACCGCAGCGATTTCCAGGGCAGTTAGTCTGATGGATTACCGGTCAGAACGATTGCGGATTTCCCGCTGGTTCCGCTTCACCGGCAGTCCGGCCGCGCCCTCGGCACGGGACACAGACAGGGTGTGGAGGAGGTGCCGCTTTCTATGGAGTCCTTTAAAGCTCGCAATTCTAGTGTAACGCGCTCTGCGGCCAGTTGGCACCGGGACGCCAGATCAGATCGGATGCGATTGCCTTCGTATCCCGCGTCTGCGTGTTACCGCCTACGCGATTTCTCGTATTTAGCGAACCCTAAGACGAACGGGGTCCGGGGCCGCCCTGTGGCCCGGACGCTAGCGTTCAAATAACCAACTGAAAACAAATTGTCATCGGTGCACGAGCAAAAGCGTACCCACACACGCCAAGGCTAGAACTACCCGTGGTAAGCGTTAAGACCACTCGCAGGATCAACAGTGTGGCCTTACCTCTTACCCCCTTTCCTCGCATCCAGGCGAGCGGGGCCGAGGACCTGTCAAACACGTTAGAATTTCCGCGTTAGAATTAGGCAGTTTTTTCACAGTATCCACGCCATTATGTTCACCATGCAACAATAGTACGCGAAAAACATCGGGCGATAGGACTCGCCCCAGTTAAGGATCGGGTCTGGCTGTCGTTAAGGGTTTTTATGCCGTGGACTTGCGTGTTCAACACACACATAAGAGTGTGACTTCGGCGTGTGTCAACATTCAAGCCTTGTTATCGCCAGATCTCGGCAGCATCACCTTGAATACGCAAGAACGCAATCAAAACGGACCATTCAGGTTACATATATATATATAAACCTTAAGCCAAGCCTGACTACCAGAGGAAGTAACCCTCTTATATATATTCGTTCTGGCTCCCGAAACCAGGCCCCAGCCGCGACAGGCCGGTTTTTTTTACATCTGCGCATGCTACATTTTGTACACAACAACCATGTTACCGCTTTACCGAAAGCGTCCCTAGATCAAAATCCAGATTTCGACAACGGATGGCACGCGTCCATTTTTAGCTCTCTCCCAGCGGAGAGACGCTCCCGGTAAAAATCACCCACTAGTGGGAAAACACCGGAGCTGTTGCGTAGGACAAAAAATGTGTGGGAGCACCCAAGTGCACGACCATATCAGCCGACAAAAATGGCAAGGGCCGAGCCGGCCATGGATCAAACCAGCACCACTTTACCGTTAAAGACAAGAAGCGGTATGCTCTGCGACTTAGTCACTTTTCACCCAACAGCGTTGTATATTGGATCTTGGGTGATCTTTGGTAAAGAGCAGGAACGGGGGTCATGTCCCGTCTTACCCTAATTTGCTATCGTGAATCGGTCACGTCAGACACACCACCCTTCTTATATCTATACGTTCTGGTCCCCGAACAAGGGGCTCCAGCCACTACAGGCCGGCTTTTTACCTCTGCGCATTGCCTTACATTTTTGTACACAACCAATCTGTAACGCTAAAGAAAGCGTCCCTAGATCAACATCCAGATTTCGCATACGGCACTCGTCCATTTTAGTCTCTCCAGCGGAGAGCCGCTCTCGGGAAACTCACCTCTAGTGGGAAAACGTACCGTCTGCTACTGCAAAAAAATTTGCGCAATATACCAATACCCTCTCTACGACCAAAACCTGTCCAAGGTTGGTCCTGTTTAGAGATCAGGTGATGCACAGGTACACATGTGTTTCGCTGCCGTGGCCCATGCCGGTTGGGTAAGAAGTCATGCCGTGGCCCTGCCACGTAGAGAGGTAAGTACCCCTTCATCTATATACGTTCTGGTCCCGAACCAGGCCCCAGCCGCTTCAGGCCGGTTTTCGATCCATAATAACTTAACAGCCGCCTCGGCGTTGGACTACATCAGGTACGGGATGGCACAGGACTCTCTAAGCATAAGGTATGGTGCCTTCAGCTCGCCATTCTAGATAGGTTGTGCGGAGAAGCCGGCATGTGGCCGACAAATTGTCAGCAGGATACGGGTAATCTCATGCCAAATGAGGGAACTCTACCGCACAAGGCTACGTAAAGGTACATTTCTCCAAGCCGGGTCACGGCAGCAAAATTTGCTACCAAGTAGGGCCACGGGCAGCGAACTTCACGGGCAGGGCCACGGCAGCGAAACATTTCACCAAGTAGGGCCACGGCAGCGAAACTTTCACGTGGCAGGGCCACGGCAGCGAAACACTCCACCAAGTAGGGCCACAGCAGCAAAATTTAGCTGGGCCACGGCAGCGAAACACTCCACCAAGTAGGGGCCAGGCAGCGAACCTTCAAGTGGCAGGGCCACGGCCAAGCGAAACACTTCACAAAGTAGGGCCACGGGCAGCGAACCTTCAAGTGCAGGGGCCACGGGCAGCGAAACACTCCACCAAGTGGGCCACGGCCCAGGAACCTTCACGTGAGGGCAACGGCAGCGAAAATTTCACCAAGTAGTTAGGCCAGGCAGCGAAACTTCACGGTGGCAGGGCACCGGCAGCGAAACATTTCCCCAAGTAGGGCCACGGCAGCGAAAACACTCCACCAAGTAGGGCCACGCAGCGAACACTCAAGTGGCAGGGGCCACGGCAGGCACCGAAACACTTAACCAGTAGGGGCCACGGGCAGCGACCTTCAGTGGCAGGGCCACGGCAGAGAAACACTCCACCAAGTTGGGCCACGGCACCCCAGCGAAACTTCACGTAGCAGGCCACGGCAGCGAAACATTTCACCAAGTAGGGCCAAGGCCAAGCGAAATTTTTCACCAAGACGGGCCACGGCAGCGAAAACTTTGAAAAAGAAAAAAACAACGCTGCACAAACCCGTTTAAGCTAGAAAATGCCCAAATTCAGATGCCAACATTGAGGGAAAAAGATGATGATGTTCACATCCGCATCTTGACTTTCTGAATGTCAGGACATACGTTTTATGAAAATGCAAGTCTACATGTAAAAGGCAATATGCGGTAAAACATTCCTCAATCTTTTACCCATCCGGTTTTGGTCTCGATTTGGCATTCTCTAACGTAGCCGGGGCCCACGGCAGGTGATGAAGATATATAAACAAAGCCCATAAGCGAACAAAACACATGCCCCAACATAGAACGAGGCAAGCTGCTACTAAAAACATTCATGAATGTTTTCCCTCCAATTTGTTTAACACGGCCTATAGTGAATGATAGGGGGGCATTGTCATGATCCGGGAAAAAAAGGTGTTGTTGGTTTAAAAAGGTGTCATGTAAAAAGTTTCCAAAAAAGTTAATGGCAAAAATCTGCGTGTATGGTTTCATTGTTTTTATGAGTTTGCTTGCATAACCACAATTTTTCGTGTCTCTTGACTGGGAATGGATTGTTCACTCATAGGTTTTTTTTTGTGTTTTCGGGTTTTTTTTAAAAAAAATAAAGGTTTTTGAAAAAAGTTATGTCCAAAAAAGGTGTTGCCTGTAGTTTAATTTTGTTATTAGAGTGTTTACTTGCATTGCTTACTTTCTTTTCGTAGTTTCTTGAGGTGGAATTTGTGCTTGTGGCTTACTGATCATGAGACAAGTCCTAAACAAACAAGAAGATCAAAAAAGTTCAAAAAAAAGGATGCAGATAAGCCACATTGTTTCGTTCAGTGACCAACAGTGCATAAGAAAAACCAAACATAACTTAGGAAATTTTTCCTACATGTCTCTATCCGTTTACGATAATGGTTGGTTCACTTATATTTGTAGCTACTTTTTGGATTGAACACTAACATTTATAAATATGGCGCAATATCAAAAGTTCGGTTGGCTGCAACCTCAGCCAATCTGTAGCGTAATCACAAGAACCACCGGTAGCCATCACACCACCCGGTATCCATCACCCACCCTGGGGTTAGCCATCACACCCCCCCGGTAGCATCACATATTTTGTAGAAAACCTGCCCCGTCAAGCAATGGTAGAAACCCGTCTCATGTTAAGGTCTTCCCTGGTCGCAAAGAGAGATACTGAAAGCCAAATAAATATTTGATTAGAGAGTAACTTTGTGGCCCCTACTTTTGAAAATGCAATATAAATTTAACTAAAATTTGAGGCGGGTGTTCGAGAAGAGTAACAACGCTAAAAGGAGGGAGAAACTCGAAAAGGAAATGAGAACCGGGTTCGCGGTCTCTCTAAAGACAACAACGAAATGAAATGACATACCTCTGAAAATAAAAGGTTCACGTACGTGGCCGATTCGAATCACACTTCTTCTAACTCTAGGTCAAATTCGTCTACTCATGTGGTGAGGAACCAAGTCAAAGAAAACCAAACAAAAACTAAAATCAACAGAAAAGAAATATGATCTTTTTTCTTTTATTGTGTCGCCGAGTCTTCGAGAAATTTTTGATTGTTGATGATTTTTAAAAATGCTCTTACAAGAGGAAGCAGTTCCTTATTTGGCAGCACAGGGCGACTCCACACGCTTTCACACTAAACCTGGAACGATTATCGACGTCACCCGGGCAGACCAATGTCTGGGTCTTAGGCAGTCTTTGCAGCGGTATAGGAATTATTATCGCTTCTTTACCAATCTGTGACGAACTTGCCCGGGATCTACAGGTCCAGGAGGTTGGGTCCTATTGAATTTGCCCTGTGTGAACCCGGCTATCAGTCCCCATGGCGATTTCGAGGGTGAAATTTTGAATGGCGAGGGCGTTTACTCTTTGCTGTGCTGTAACGGGGTGTGGGATCGTAGAATTAAGAATGATCAAAGCTCTGGCCTTGCTGCAAACTTAAAGCATATCCAGGCGTTTACCGCGGATAATTGTCAACCAGGAAAAAAAATAAAAATATGGAAGGTCCACCAGTTCTGAGTTTTCTTTCGGGCTAGCGAGTGATATGAACGTTAATTGATCACTTTGCTACGCCGGCTAGGTCTGGGTATCCCAACACAGGGTGGTGGGGCTTTGTGGGGCTTTGATTTCATGGTTATCCTAGGTTCTACGCAAATCTATATCGAAATTTTCTTTTGATTGTGTGTGCGGCGTCACAGAAAGCATGGTTTTAGAAGGAGGATAGGACTGTCAAGATGCTACGTCTGTCCATACTGTAAAGGTCATTGGCTGTTATGCCGAGAGTAGAAGGTCCCTCTCTCAGTCTTTGTGCTAGGCGGTCGATTTTGGGGCTTTTCTTTTTTAAGGCTGAGGCGCGGGCAACCCTTTCGAAGCCCATGATGGCACCCGTAAGGTATGTTTCCTTGTGGAGATCGTTGTGTGTGCACAATGCTCCGGAGGTGTATTAATCTATCCGAAAGATATGGTGCCTTCTATTGCCCGGATTCTATGGTAAAATAATGAGTGCTCGCTACCTCTGTAGTGATCTCATAACTTTGTCCGCAGGTCTTTTTGATAAGATGGGTACGGAAAATTTGCATAGGTAAACCGGCATGGAGGCAGACTCTGCCATGGCAAATATTTTGAATCCGGCTTTTGTGGTGGGCTTGCAGTGGCATGAAAAACTTGTGAACCCATGCTTTGAAACCCTTATAGAGTATCATGGCTTCATCTAATTGCCAGTTCTCTCGCGGATTGGATTGTTTGCGGCAATTTTATAGGACGGGTTTCCCACACAACTTTAAAGGGCCAATAGGCGCACCCGCATTTGATCGTTTTTTCCTTTTTTTCTTGGACTGTGGCCTCGGGCAAACGTTTCAAGTCATCTGCGATAGCAAAACATATTAGCCACCTGGTATTGCTCAAAAACGTTTCCTCGTCATTGTTCTACATATCAATTCATTTCTTGAAGGCCGGTGCCTGGACCAAAGTCA
>JAMKCH010039319.1:0-41934 GCA_023653785.1 Ophioderma brevispina | reverse complement strand
AAGAAAACATTTTCCGTAAAATTGATATCCGTTAATTTATAGAAATTTTTAACAGTGTAGGTATGTTGGTACTTATTTTGGTATCAATGGAAATGGGTGGCAACAGTCACCCATTGGTATCAAAATCATAAGTAACGAGTTCGTAATAACATATTCCCAAGTGGTGGTAAATACTTACCTCTTGTTCGAACCACTTCTTTTCTCTCAGTTTTTCCTGTTCGCTTTATCTTGCAGTTTGCTATGACATAAATTTAGCTGCTGAATCCTCATACGATATAGACGATGCTGAATATTTTGGACCATGGTTGACGGATGACTCAGATTTTGCCGAGATCTGGATAACGCCAGAGGGTGCGGGCGATATCAGGATATTTCTTGCAACAAATGCGAATATCAAGGACGGTGATGGTTTCAATTGGTATGGAATCTGTAAGTTAGAATCTGAATTGTATTAATACGCATTTGGGTAAAAAGCGACATTTGTCCGTGAAAATAATATGATAGTAGAATTTGGAAAGCGAGCTTGAAGGATGTTGGTAATAATGCAAAATTGTGTGGCGAAAAAAAGAATGACCTGACCTTTACGTCATAGGCCATGCTGTTTAGATGTCGCCATAGGCGACTTAGATAAGATAGACAAGTGGATTCTCCCGAAACGGCGTATAAACCAAATTCGAGGTGCCCATAAGTATTATAATGAGTATACGTACTTCATTTCATAGTTTTGGGCACCATAATATTTGGTTTACGTATCGTCGTATTTGGGGGATATGTCATGAATAATTAACATAGGCATGCGCACATTTGTCTCGCACATTAATCGATTAAAAACAACAACTCGCATGGCCACTATTCTGGCTTAAATTTCTCCTTTCTGAGACAAAATCGACAACTGTAACAATCATCGGAAGTTTTTTGGTGTGTTATGTGCGTCGGAATCATTTTAGCAACTTAGTTTTTCAAACCACACAGTTCCGCAAAAATATTAGAGAAAAATCGGCCGATATCAAAACTTCGTGAAACGCTAGTTTAAGAGCAAGGCGTGACGTTTTTGTTTAGTCTCTCACGCAAATGTGCTAGATACGCAAGCACCGATGATTAAGCGCAAGATCATATAAAAATTCCTTTAAAAAGGAATTGCACGGTCAATCGTTAATGAATCATGTTTTGTGGCAGGTTGTAATTTTGTGCCATATAGGCTTATGGTATATTAGTTCGTAAAAATGGTTGAATGATTTTGTTATATAGTATTTGGCAATTATTTTTGAAGGAAATACAAGGCAGGATTGCAAGAATAAAGAAGCAGGATAGGTTTATAGGTTTCATAGACATGGTTTATTTCTATATGATGTTGTACAATGGAATAGATGAATTTATAACCATGAAGTGGTATTTGTTGATACAATGGTTAACATTACTACAGCTATTCACTGGATTCACTTTAAGGTAAAATACAGAGTTGTATAAACAAGTTTAGGAGATACACTTGTAATGGGAGGATTATCAGGCTCCTACTCTAGTATATTGTTTGAAGTTGTAAGTGAAAACTAGGCACAGTGTATTTAATAATAAATACTACAGGAAAGTACCACAATGCAGACTAGTATAAATGATATACTTAATATTTACAAATTTAAGTGTAAAAATAAGATTCTGGTATACAAATGAAAGTGCAAAAATAAATATACAGAATATATACGAATATATGTACAGTATAAACTGGGAGGAAGGTTACTGGATGGATGTGGTATAAGAGATAGCTATATCCCAGAGGGAGTTTTGAGTCTATACTACAATGCATTAAGTGTTGGAAAAAATATTCAATGAGGGTATATTTTTCAATAAATCTATTTTTGACTCACAAAAAAATTTGACTTTAATAATCATTTATGTTCTATAAGTGCTAGTTTTAAAGGCTCTTGACTCAGAGATGAAATAGATGTTGTGTTAGTTAATTAAAAATAAATCATTTTAGACGAGCTATAGTCACATAAAATGATTAATTCTAAATACTAAATAATGAAATTAAAAATATTTTTTGTTTCATGGAAGTGAAGCATATGTTACAGGTATAAAAGTGTAAATAGGATATTGGGTAACAAAATAATTGATCGGAGTTATGGTAATAAAAGTGTGTGATGTTTGAATGAATGAAGGACTTCTTTGATTTGAGCTGAGTTAGTTGAACACAGTGACCAGTATATTGAGAAGCATTATGTAAATTTTCCAAAACCCTGATTTTGTTTGAAAATGAGTGCGCCCTCATTTGGGAAATCTCTGAGCCAACCTTTGGTTTCTAAGCCATTGGGTATATATGAGATCTTGGTCGTGTGGTAGTAATTTTAAACGTAAGTTTATGATGTGTATAAGTTTAAGTGAAAACTTGTATCTACTTTATACAACTGATAAGACATAGTGCAATAGTTAACTTAAATACAAATGGAAGTGTTTTGTAACACATAAAATTATACAAAGTGTAGTTGTAAAAATAAATACGAAAATAAGTTATATTTACAGTATGTTTAACAGTAATAACACCAAAGGTGGATGTGAAAATGGAGGGAATTGCGACATGTACTATATTGGTACAGATGTAGATATTTTGTAAAATCCACCCCGTCTTGATCTTGAAAATCAGAAACCTTGATGGAACCTATATAACGCAAGATACTATGCGCGTTGTATCTTTAGAAAAAACACTTCAGAAAACAAGAACGAGTGACGGTTAGGTTAGGTGTTGAAAGAAGGAGTATATTGGCATCCAAGGGCCATTCACGCCAAAACTATAAACAAAACAAAAAACACATTTAAAAAAGGAGGACAGACAGGAAGGACTACAGAAAAAGGTTAATATGCATGATTAAGTAAGGCAGGATTAACAATATTATTCAACGACCATTGCTGTGAAGACACTAATTGTATTAAAGCAAAAGGTTACCCAGTAACATTTTATGGGATAAAACCTAAATCTTCCAAACTTGTACATTGCTTACAAAAAAGAACCACCTCCTTAAATGGTGGGTGTGAGCCCCCAAGAAGGGATTTCAAAATCAAACACATGGTTGGGTTTTATCTCCCACATTTTTCAATAAGAATAGCTCTCGGAGCATCAAATTTCTCACATGGCATCAAAAAAAAATGTTCAACTTGTATCTGGCACATGACAACATGCTTACTAACCCATTTGGATGTTATTAAATGAAATAAAGAAAAAGGATAAGAAAATATGGAGAGATTTAACAAAACTAATCTTTAATCTATAAAAAATAACCTCATCAAACCTACTACCACCCCGGTGGCCATGTGGACCGTGAAAAACCAAATCCAGGCCTGTGGCCCTAATCTGTTTAAACACACCACTATCAACTTGACTCCAAACTTTTTGCCAGTTCAACCAAAAGGGAATGCTTAGCCTCATGTTAAATTGAAATGGAAGTGACAGGAACATTCACAAGTAGATAAACCCGCAATATTATGAGAATCACGATTAGCAAATAGCAATTCAGATTCTCATCTACCATTATATTACAATGACCCGGCACACAGTCAGTGAACTATAATAATGACGGTAAAATCAACTGCATCCACTTCAAAACTGAAGACTTCACCGTTCACATTTTCCTCCTCGAGTTACAGAAAAAAGACTTCTGATAATACGCGTGCCAGACAACATGAGCTAGCCGCTTCACTTACGAACAAACAAATCTTATGCCTTAGCCTAGGTTGTTATAAAGCACTATAACCAGTCAAGTGGCTTAATACGACGTACGTCGAAGGTGAAAGAAAACCTATACGGATTTGTACATTGTTTCGCATGCAAAAAAAAAAACGTAATGTAGATGTTCATGATTTGTAAAAACACGTCTTTAACTCTTTGGACAAATCTTGAAGAACAATAAATACAATGCACATTCGCGACTCTTATCTTTACCTATACGGATCATTAATACAAATCTTTTTCGTTAAAACTAATCACACAGTTCCTCAATTTTTCTATAATTATAGAAAGGCACCCATGTAGTTCTCGTGTCCATTGCAATTCATATGGGAAGATATTTACTTTCCGGGTTAAAAACCCATAAGCACAAACACGGTCCGGACCGTTTGCGAAAACCGGTTCAATGTTGAGACCCGCGTTTAGATAGTAATTATGATGAAGTG
Organism: Ophioderma brevispina; assembly: GCA_023653785.1. Classification (NCBI taxonomy): domain Eukaryota; kingdom Metazoa; phylum Echinodermata; class Ophiuroidea; order Amphilepidida; family Ophiodermatidae; genus Ophioderma; species Ophioderma brevispina. Next base: position 37,773 of record JAMKCH010039319.1, on the reverse strand, counting down.
CGGCTATTCAATAACATGGGCGTCTTGGTTTATATTAGAATTGGTTGTTTAACTCGAGTTTTGCGACTCTACGGTTCTATGGCGGTAAGGAATAAGCCTACATTCTATTTCAAAATCCAATGCATGCGAGCAATTGTGGACTCGGATTTATATTAAAACGTAGGACCAGGGGTGGGGGTTGACTTACCCCTTACAAAAGTCTGTCGGCAAAAACCGGCGCGCCCCCCTTCCCATTTCTATGTGGATATTCTTGAATAGCGAATGTGCTATTGACGAAATAGCGTCGATGTCTCCCCTCCCCCCCGGTCTTCGAATTTAAAACCGAGTGAAAAAAATTATTTGGGTCTGGAGGCGAGACGGCAAAAATTGTAATTCCTTGACAATCTGGCCCTTTGTTGTGTCGGCAATACGGACTCAACAACCCCCATTAAAAATGTTCTGGGGACGCCCATTGCGCAGGGGACTCATGACATAAACCACATGTGAAATCGTAAGTGGTTTATCAATAGCCTCGTTTACCCAAGCGAAAATCTGGGGAGCTGTTATAGGGAATATTACAATCTAAGTTGGATGGATAGGGATGCGCGTCTGTGGCCAGCTGCCGACCTAGACGAGGCGAAATTATTGTGACGATTTCTGATGGCAGCAATGATGATCAAGAGAATAATTAGGTCAAACCGCGCTTTGGAATCCGTCAGGTTCTTTGCGTAGGGCCTATTGGTAATGATCGATGTTTTAAGAGACGATGGAAAATTTGAAAAATAGTGAGCCCAAATCAGCGCCCCTATGGGTCAACAAAAAAACGATTTTTTATAATTTAATGTGCCAGAGTCAAGTAATTCAGCAGGGCGACGGACAGGAAAATGGCGTTTCGTTTTTTATTCGTTTTCTTTGTCGGCACGTTTTCAAACACAAAAAGACACCAACACACATACGCCAGAGTTATACATCGGCAGTGAGTCCCTTTGTTTAATATCAAAGCGCACAAGTCTATGATATTCATGTGTTGATTAAAGGTAAGGCAAACTTAAGTTTCGCCTACAAGTATCTGGTTGTTCTTTGGCCCGTTTATTGAATGCCTCCATCGTTTAGGGTAAGTTTTTTCATGTGTGTAAAATATACTCTGTATTCTTCCAGGACCTAGAACAATCATTTTTGCATTTTGTAGGGGTTATCATCTGCAATAGCCCGACTTCCTTCTGGGCGTTGATTTAATGTGAATCATTGGAAAGACCGTAAACCGACCACTTAAATGGGAAAAAGGAATCTGTAAACCAGGTCTGTACTACCGATGTGAAGATCTTTTGCAACAATTAAAGCTAATAAAATAAGCTGTCCGTACGTATACCACAAAAGGTTATTTTGAGAATTTATATTTCTAAAAGATGCAAATGCCCAGGACTACACTCAGGTGCCACGTTTTTCTGACTTCGCCCGTCTCATCCACAATATTACGCATATTTGGTGTTATGTTGTCACGGCGATTTTGAAAAATTGTAAAAAATTTAGGCCCCTCAATTAAAAGGTACCTTAAGTGGACACCAGTAGGATGAGTTTTGTGTTTAGGGGATACGAATTCTCTCGAATTCCACGGACGGTTGTAGAACACCTACCCAGAACGTTTTGAAGTTTATTGGAAAAACAGGTGCAAAAGAAACCGCAAACCTTATTTTGAAATTGCCTGCTTATCGAATCTTTTTCCCCAGAAAAAACCAGCTTTGAATTTCTTCGCTGCACGACAGAAACTACGTAAATCATCATCTTATTAAATAAAGAACGGGCCTCGTATTCGGGGGGCTTTTCTTGCAGGTGTTGATCTAATACATTGGTAAGTATTCCAAAAATGAAAAAAAACCGGGGTGGCGTTCGAGAAGAAAAATTGGGGGCGCTTTTTCTGGAAATCTCTCATGTCTCTTTTTAAATGTAAGGTCATTGTGTTTTAAGGCCATCTATGCAAATCATTTTGTCCTGATACACAAAAAACCTAATTCAAAACATGAAAATCAGTCAGTAACTATATAGTAATTTTACTTCAAATATGATGTGATATTCTGTTTCACAAGCATCAAACTTTTGGTGATGAGCAACGAGTAAGATTTGAAGCATTCGAATGCACCGATTCATTGCTTTGTTCGTACACGTGGCATGGACTGGTGTTCAAAGAAAAAAAAAACACACTTATAAAGTCGGGGGGGGGAATCAGATTTGCCAGTATCTTTTGGTCTCTAAACATGTTGAAGTTTGTGTGGAAGAGTAGCATCTTGTTCAGTTTCATTTTACTATTGTTGTGTAAGCTAGGCGACTGGTAACGGTGCTAATTTTAAATCAGGGAAAACCTCTCGCCTGGAATTAAAAAAGTTCGGCAAACCGGGTGTTCGAACGCTTCGGCGTGTATCGAAAAAGCTCGACCGTGGCGATTTGCGTGAATTTTGCTAATGTAAAAATGGGATTGTGATAAAGTGCAATAAAGAAAGTGGAAGAAGAACCAACGTGGGAAACTAGGTGAATTACATCAACTTTTGCATACCCCACCGAATGTACCACCAATACAGGGGGCGGATCGGAGACAGGAGGGCAATGGTTTGGGGGTGTGTTGGTGTTATCATAATTATATAGGGCTGTTTTGTTGAATTGAGAGGGTATCGGTGCGCATGGCCCAGAGGCCCCGGCATGAGCTCTTAGCCATGGCGGTATGGTCAGGGTATTATGTTTGATACGAGATTACTTTTGCAGGGGAAGGTTCTGGGGGTTTGTGTACATTCAAAACAAAAAACAAATTAAAGCACAGCCTGATATTTCATCACGCTGAAATTTGGATGTAAAACCAAGTTGGGGGTCAAATCCGGACAACCCAATGTTAATTGGAATGCAAGGTTAAATGTTTCAAATTCATTGCGTGACCATGAAACTGCTTTACTATTGATGTTTCATTGGCTATCGACTACGGAGCAGTACTTTGACATGGATTTGAATTTGAAACATGTTGAAAAAACCAATTAAAATAATAGCCTACCCCGGGAGGCTTGGGAAAGTTACGTCATTGAACAGTACCACACTATGACGTGAAACTGCATTTGAAAAATATAGTATTATTTATAATCTTCCCTGGAGATGGCCAGCGTCACGATAGTGTTGAAAAAAAAAAACCACAGGGTGCGCTTAGCCAGGTTCGGAACCGGCGACCGTCGGATTACATGCACGACGATCTAACCGACTGAGCGATCAAGCAGGTTATGGTTGAGTTAGAAGTGTAGAAGAGCGATGCGCATAGATATCACTAACGGTGTTAGGTGCGAAAGGTTGTTCTTACTACCGACTGCAAAGGCATTGAATTGAAAACACTATCTTTTAACTACAGTTATAGTTTCACATCTTGATCGATTTACGCTGTGACAAACGGGGGGAGAGATACAGAATGATTGCTTGCTTTTTTGTTTTTTTGCCGTATTTAGTTATAACGGGTAACGGATTGCATAGTGTGGTGTGGTGTACGTGTCAGGGGCACCAGCACGTGTCAGGTATTCAGGTACTCAGTTGCTCTTTCGGGGGCGACCGATATAATAAATCGACTATGTTAAAATCAATTGGTATGTCATATGGCCCCTCTGACCAGAGTGCTTATTATTTTTTCCAAAAAGAACACGGTTTTTATTTATGTTAAAACAGTACAAAATTTACCTTTTCCCTTTACTGATTCAAAAAAACGGACGTACGATTGACGTTGACGATTTAATCGGTTGTTTTTCCAATTTAGGGATACGTACGTCATTTTTACCGAATGGGTCACCCGAAGCAAAAACTTAATAATAAAACAATCAATGCAGCTGACGTCTTCCAAAATCTTTATTTTTCCAAAAAATTGGCTGTTATTCCCAAAGAAAATTCCTTTTGTAAAGATTAAACATCTGTTATTTTCTTTAATAATTAATATTCCAATGGGGTCCCCGCATGATGTGAAAAAAAGATGGGTCCATAAGTCTACAAACGGAAAACAAGTAAGCCGGCTAAATACCCCTTCCGTGGACTGTATGAAGCAAGACGGATCCCCGTTTGGTTATAGCAGGCTTAAGCCACTTGCGCGCGGTGGCGGGGGTTATGAGTCAGGAATTCTCAAAAGTGGGGGGGGGGGCCGCCCCCGTCACTATTCGCTTTTAAATTTTACGGCTCGCTTCGCTCGACGCGGTAGAACATTTGTTTAATTTAAATTTGTGTTCACTCGGTTCTAAATCTTGAAGAGAGGGGGGGGGGGGGGGTGTGGGAGTGCAACGGGACCGCCTATAGTTCAGATTTTTGCAAGCCACCAGAGCACAAAACAACACAACAAAGAAGGTACCCCCCTGTCTTTCAGAATTTCAAAAAAGGAATGAAAAACAAATTGTGTTACCCGGGGCGAGCGCGGCGAGCTCTGGAAAATTTTACAAATTGGTGTGGCACGGCCGGACCCACCAAAAGGTAATTTCATAAGATATTACAGGGCGCCGGGCGGCCCTGTGCGGCAAAAGGCAATTTTTTCTACATCTACAAGGACGCCCGGCGCCCTTGGTTTGCCAAAAAAATAGGGCGGGGGGGTCGGCGCGGGTGTGCGCCCAACCCTAAATCCGCCATGGAATACCGAAGGCCACAAACTAATTTGGGTTCAACGAACTACTATGTGGCTATCCCCGGGGGGGGGGTGTTTGTTTGTCTTAGTTGGAAAAGGGCCCGTACGGGGAGTGCGGTCCAGAGGAGGGTTGCATATTCATGCGATTTTTGGAATAGCGATGGGTCCCTTTTTCTTGCCAAATTGGTATATGAAAGGGTTGCATTCTGTTGCAAGTGATTTGCAATGATCATAGGTATGAAGATGTTTTAAATACCACAAATGTGAAAAATAGTGTGCCAGAATGGTCAAAATACATTTAACAGGTAGTTGCTCTCAGCTTTCTGGGGCTTCGCCCCAAAACCTCCCGCCAAAGGAGGTCTAAAGACGGGAGGTCCGGTACTGAAAATATTGGAATGTTTTGGTGGGATTTTTAGGGGTCGGCGGGTGGTGGGGGTTGGGGCGGTGGCGGGGGTGGTTGGGTTGGGTTTATTTCAAGACGTTTTTTTTAAATAATATAAAAAAAACCAAAAGAATCCCCCCCCCCCGGGTTGCTAGTCAAGTAGGCTGAGATAATGGAAGGGGGTGGGCCGGGGGTGACTACCCACAACCTTTCGGGAGGAGACATGGCCTGTGTGAAATCGGAATGGCCACAGATCCTTGAAATTTTGTTACCAATCGATAGCTTTTGCCCTCTTCACTACCTGTGATGAATATACCTATCAAAATGAATACCAACATGACCAGTATTATGTCAGAATGACGTCGTAGAGTTTGCATAACAGCCTCTGAGCAGAACTCGCAATTTCTATAGATACACAGTGTAGAATAGGCGAAAATTCAATTTTTAACCAAAAGTTAGGAATATCGGATCAGTGTTAGTGCCATAATAACATTTTCCAGCCAGTAAAATTACAGAATTTCCACCCTATGTGCAGTATTTTAATACTTCCCTTGATTTTGATGTCAAAGTGACGTCAAAATGGGGATGTTTGTACTTATTTTGACACCAATGGAAAGAAGAAACTCTAAGCTATTCTGCATGTGGTACCAAATTCATAGGAATTAGACGTTTAAAATTCCAAGAGGTGGTAACCCCTCGTTTTGTTACAAAAACAAAAATAACGAAGGATAATAGCGCTACATTAGAATCAGTCACATTCTATGGCGAACGGAGATTTAAATAAAAGAAAGCAGAGCTTGAGTTAGCCCAAATCAAACATTTGAAGTGATTGGTCTTACGATGGTGACAAGCGAGGTGCGTGAAAATATTCGCGTAAATGCTGGAAAGGGTGGGGTGATAAAAAAAACCAGTGATGTAAGGTGACATTTCCTGACGTTTATTTGTTGCTAGTCAAAGGATGCAGTTTTGGTGTAAGCATTTCTTTACATCGGCAATTTTATTCTCTTTACTGAAATTTAACTTTTACTTCAATAAATGACTCGGCAAGTAATATTAAACATATTGCATCACTTTTAATTTTCTCTGTAGATCTTGATGATAGTATGGGAACCAGTCATGGAGGCACTAATGACCAATCCATCATAGTCCTCGATGCTGACAACGGTTTTGAACAAACCTTGGCCACAGCCGAACTTATTACTGCAGGTACAACCCATAAGTTCTGGTTAAAGTATGACCAAACGTCAGGCACTATCGAGCTCGGCACCGACGATGATCGCGTCAACCCCGCTCACCAGTGGCAGCATGGTTCATCGGATGCCTTGGCAATTAAGCATATTTTTGTGTCGGCTGCCGCTTCTGCATACATCAAACTCTGTCAACCAGGAAGTAAGTACATGTTTTAATAAGAATCTGAAATAATAGGAATCTACATAAACATTAGGAATAGAAAAGCTTTTGGATGGCTTAAAAGCTCAAGATGTTCAAATAATGAAACTAATAGCAAAACCAAAATAAGTTTTTATATTGAATTGCGTAGTAGCTTTCATAGCTGTATAACTACAACCAAATTTTTAAAACCTATGTACAGATATAGGTGGAATATTCAATCACATAAAATGTTATATTAACATTTGTAAAAGTCTTGTTAACATTGTGTTATGTGCCAAACCCAAGGGTTTATTGCCTATGTTAGGAAATAGTAGGAAATAGTTTGGACTGTTTTCCTACAAGATCATCCCCAAAGTCACAGTGATGTGTAATACACAAATACTATTACGGTTTATATCGTGGAAATAGGGCACACGATTTCCCCTTGGTGCTACGGGCCTACACTCTAAATTTTGCAACGGATAATGTTGTTGTGTACAAATGGTTGAACCATTTGTTGAACTCAACTGATGAAAATAGCCAAAAGAACTTTGAATAAATATGTTTATGTAGACTGCGAATGTTTTACAAAATGGCCCTTGGTGCCATTTGGGTCCAAAGTTAAGGCACATACTTTTCAGTTCTTATTATACAAATACAAATAAATATTGTGTATGCGTTGCATGTGCTTGTATTTTCTGGACAACTATGTACAGGGTGACCCAATAAAAACTTTACCCAAAATGAAAGTGATATTTTCCCACTTTTTTATTTGATATCTGTGGATTTTATTTTATCATAAAGAATGGGTAATTGAGCATCTTGCCTGAAAAAAATGTTAATTTTGGTTGAGTGGTTCTCAAGATATGGTCCACTGAACAATAAGTCAGCAAAACAGACTTGTCCAGGGAGAATTATTTTTCATGGAAATCCCCAATGCCCAAATCGAGCAGATTGTGTCCTACCCCCACTGGCCTGGCACAAGACAGAAAACTGGTATTTAGCACAACTGAAGACTTGTCCATGGATATTTCATGATGGAATGATAAGTACACATAAATTGTTTTGGCAACCAGGCTTTTCAAATCTGAAATCATAGCATGCAGTTGTACTAAATACCGGTTTATAGGCATTAACCCATACAGGCTTGATTGATTACTTTCATCCAGACCTTATACCAAGGATTGTTTGAAAAGAGGTATGGTTATTGACAAGTTTAACCATTTGATGAAAAATTTAGCTAAATTTGTTGACAAGAAAAATAGAAAACAGTATAGTGTAAAACAACGCCAGCATTCTATGGATTACGGAAGCTTTAGTTAACTATGTGTAATACTATCAGTCATTTTTTTCCAAATTCAAAATGCCCATTTGGTCTCTAAATTGATAGTGTTGGGTCATATCAACAACTTGTGAAAAACAGACACTAAAGCATTTTAAAGCGGTCTTGAAGATGTCATTTACGTCTGTTTCTAGACCTAGCATAAAAATCGTCACTGCTTGACAAATACAACGTGTTACGCCTAGCCACTTCCAGGGGTCTTTAATACAACAATTTCCAATACAACAGTGCAAAAAAATGAACTTCGATGAAAAATAGGGGGCGCGATTTGTTTACATTTTGAAAAAAATAGTGGCTTTAAGCATAAAAGATAATTGTGTATACAAAGATTTGGTAAACAGTTATGTACTTAAGAACACAATAACACCAATATATGAAAGCATGACATCCATTTTAGTCTAGTTCGTGCACCCCCACCTGAAATAAACTTTCGGCAATCTAGTTTTAAGATGGGTCCACCGGAAGACATTCAACGAGGGAAGTGAAGTTGATGCTTCCGGTTGTGTATCATCTCCCAGCAGACGGTAATATCCAACTCGTTGAAGATCATCAGAGAGGTTTGCTGATAACAGTTAGGTATCTGATCACAGACTGATAGCATGCGATATGGGGACTTATATGATTGGAGAAGATGTCGCTCCCTATGAAGCTGCTCCAATTTTTCTCCTGCAGTTCCTTTAAATTTACTGGGGGTGTAAAACTACCATGATGCAATATGGATATCACCTAAAGATGCATGTTGGCAGAGAGTCATTGGAGACTGTTGAGTCCTGTTCTTCACTTCATGTTTTCTTTTCGGCATGATAACAACACAGTATCTTAGGCTTGCATTAGTCTTGTATCATTGCATACCTAGAATTTAAGAGGAAAGTAAGTACATTGTATTGTGTACAGATTTGTAAGTGGCCAACAAAGTTTCTGACAATTACCCCAAAAACGAGATAATCAACATTCTTCTTCTTGTGCGAATCCGTGACCCATTCCTTGCGTGGAAGATTACTACCAGGTGGGAGTTCTGTCATAGGTGTAATAGTGAGTTGGTCTGGTCTTGAAGTATCTAGCCAGGCAGTGTTCCTTGTCTGGAAGATGTTGAATGGGAGATGGAGAGTTTAGCAGCGTATCGACAGAAAGGTCGACGAGAGCGAGCGCAGTCTCTGTCTGCCGAGCTGGGGTGATTCTTTGACAGTATTATGCAGCAGGTGCTTGTTGCCCAACAGAGCCTTATTCACTAGTTTGTACGTGTGTTGTTCTCTCCGAAGCACTGCAGGTGCAATGCATGAAAGTACTGGTAGAAACTCAGATGGAGTGGGACGAAGGCAGCCAGTAATGGTTCTCATGGTCTCGTTGAGTACTGTGTCCAGCTTCTTTGTGTGAGAGCTGTTGCACGATGCTGGGGCGGCATATTCAGCAGCGCTGTAGACCAGAGCCAAGGCGGTGGTGCGTAGAGTCGTTGGGCTGGCACCCCATGAGGATCCAGCAAGCCGGCACAGGAGGTTATTCCTCGAAGATACCTTGGCGCATAATGACTCGAGGTGCTGCCGATAAGTAAGCTGCCGATCAAGCTTCACTCCCAGATAGGTTGGTGTAGGATTGTATGGCAGAGGCGCTCCATTGAGGTTGATTTGAAGCTGGCGTCCAACATTGAAGACCCTAATTTGCATATTCTTAGTATTTGCTAGTGACACATGAACATAGTTTATGAGTACCTTTTAAATTATCCTCAACCTCAAAACATAGGTCTCGTCATCTTATCTGGGCAGGTATGTGGAACATTGGCCAAGATATGCCTAAATATGGATTTTTAGCTAATGGCGACCCTAATTTGCATATATTATGACATCATGGGGCCATCTTGATCTTTGACCCTCGAAACATAGGTCCAGACACCTTATTTGTTCATTTATCAACAGTATTGGTTGAGATATATCGAAAATTGTATTTTTCTGTAATGACGGTACTAATTTGCATAAATTTGTATAACAATGATACGTAGGACACTTTTTTATATTTTTAACATAGCTAATCGTTTTCTACGCATTTTTTCTGATATAGAGACGTTGATTAGAATTTTATTTCAGGGGTGCACGAACACCCCCTTCTATCCACTAGACTATCCCACGTTTCGCTAAAGTCCACTTCGCACAAAAATTGTCATCATATTTTAAATACTTTTTGTAAAACGCATTGCGGCATCCGAGCACGGGGTACTTCTGAAGGCCTAATTTTTGGCTAGGTTCAAATTTCTTTATTTTCTGATATATCAAGTAACAAGTATTTTTCATTGTCCACAATATTCATTTTTGTATTAACATTTAACAATCAACGATATCTACGTGCCATGCCACACCAATTTGCTTATACAGTCGATTTTATGTTTTTACTGGAACCAACTACACCATAACACCAAACGTCCAGTAATTTAGTGTTGTGGGGGACACCACTAAATAACTCTCCCATTGAAATGCACGTAAATATGCCGTGATTCACGCTCTCATTTCCACCCCATGTGACAATATTTTTGATATTTTTGCTTGCATGGATATAAGCAAATGTGAAAATTTAATTAAAATGGCTTTGTTGATACATTCTTAGTTGAACTTTTGAGAAAAATGCACTTGGATAGAGCCATCATGAGTTTCAGCTTTCACTTTTGCCTCCTTACCAGATTCAGCCATCATATCATTCCGACGCCCAGTTGCTATACACATGCGATTTGAACTCTTCTTACCAGATTTAGAATATTGGGGACCTATTCTATTCTTTTCATAAAACCAAGCAAGAGTCTTGCAAACCTGGTTCCCTCGGGATGCTGATATATTTCGCATAAGCGCTATAAAGGGTCACTTACACCAAATGCGGAACGATTTAGTGGTGGTCCGGTAAGTACGTAACCCTGTTTCTAAAATTGAAAAAAAAGGTTGGCGTAAATTGAAACCAGTGTTTGAAAATTCTCAAGACTGGAAAAATATCAAAAGGCATTGTGGGAAAAATGGATGCCGCCGAAGCGATTGGGTGTTCACTTTTCCGTGTCTGCGAGCACCGAAGTACCCGACAAAAACGTTCAATTTTCTCGCTAGGTTCTATGTTCAGACCCAATTACGATACATATTCAAAACAAAACCTAGTAACGGACCCTCTGATGCAAAAAACATTCCATAGACAACCCCTTCGTTTTCCGGAGATATTTGAGATGTAGTTTCATTTACACGCATTCTCTATGACGGACTCGCATAAAGTTAATCTCTCCGCGCAGTACCAATTTAGATATATCTTTCGCCGTACTATGACATATCAGGACTAATCGTGAGAAATACTTACCGTATTTATATGATGTACCGTGGGTTTGAAATTGAACTTATTTCAAGGCATTTTTGCGTGTATTTCAATGGGACGTTATTTGTGGTGTGACCCTTAGTTCTAAAGCGCTGTATGGCACACAATTTACGCTCAATAGCATCTGTTACTGCTGGCAACACAGCGCCACCTATTCCGTTTCAGCATCGCTAATTGGCTGGCTATTCTTAGACATGCAATACGTCTTTGACTATAAGCAGTCAAGCGCTGTGTTAAATATCGCGAAATCCAACGAATCAGGTGGTCGATCTGATGTTAGAAAATGGGGTTCCTGACAAAAAAGACCAATTAGCTCACTAATTTTTGAGTGCCTGGAGTGTGACATGACTTGATAGCAGCAACCGAGGAATGAGCCAAGCTGCAAAAGGAAGAAAATGCGGGTATGGATCGATTTTAACGTTTTTTCGTCTTTTCCAAAAATAAACCTATATTATAAACTAGTCAGCTAACTAGACAATTTAGTGGTGCGTGTTAAATCGTTAGATAGGCCAAAAGTATTTTGGGCAATCTCCAGTTATCTGACAGAGTTTCCCACCCTCAGCCTACGGCGGTCCGAAAGTAAAGTAGTACTGTGTCACAGACTGCAAAAATATATCTAAATTAGTACTGAGCGTGAGATTAACGTTATCAGTCAGTCATTAGCGAATGCATGCAAATGAAACTCTCCGGAATCGAAGGGGTTCTATGGAGATTTGTGCATTCAGAGGGTCCGTTACTATGGGTTTTGTTCTTCACAATAGGCCTATATATAGTTGATTGGGTCTGAACCTATAGAAACCTAGCGAGAAAAATTGAACGTTTGTGTCGGGGGTACTTCGGTACTCGCAGACACGGAACAGTGAACACGCAATCGCTACGGGCCGCATCCCTTTCCCACAATGCCTTCGGTATTATTTCCAGCTGAGAATTTTTCAAAACGCTGGTTTCAATTTACGCTTTCAATTTTAGAAACAGGATATACGTACTTAATTACCGGACCGCCGTACGCTCAGGCCGAGAATGAGGTGGTTGATAAAACTTCCCTAGCGCAATGAAGATTCGCCAAGGGTTGCCAAGATTCAACAATGGGCGGCTCTGTGTGTCAAGACCGGACACGTAAATGGTTGATTGGGAATGGGCATGCATTATAAAATTGGGATTTCCCATGCGATTAATTAAGCAAAATGATGGCCCCAAAAATGATTGTTATAAAGATAAATTGCTATTTGTTCTAAAATAAGGTTTTGGTGTAATTTAGAGACTTTTTGTCGAAGAAATTAAGTCACACAGTTTACCCAGGCAATTTAACGGATATTAAATTGATAGTTTCCATTTTGCGCCATTTTGGTTAAAAAGGGCCGGTTTGTCTCGATGTATATCTTTGCTGCACACACAATTGAAAATTTCTTGAAAGCGCTGCACTGTTTTGTAGAATTATTTGTCTTCAAACACACATTATGCCTATACGCGAGGATAAACCATTGTGACCTTCCTTCACGGTTTTATGCATTCCATTTCAAAGCGAACATCCTGCTTACCCTCCGTGTAAGAGCCAAAATAACGGCATTTTGTCATCAAACTGCGATTTATCCCAGGAGACAGAATTGGTCGAGGGAAGATCACTGGGAACTTTGCATATTAAGTTGAGGGTTTGTAATACCATTTTTAATTAAATTGAAAGGTAAGTTTTTTTAAAAGTCTCCAATCGGGCTCTCTTTGAATCCAACCTCGTTTCAAAAATGACGACACCGTAACCAATTAAAGGGGCAAGAATCGGTTCATACCACATTACCGTCTTGATAAGTAACTTTTTGCGGGAATTTCCACGCCAGCATTTTAATAACCCTAAAGCCTAGTCCCAGCCCCTGGTAACCATGAACCCGACCCTAACCCTAATTATCACCTATAACTCTAACCCTAGGCCACAAATTATAACCTAATCCAACCCTAACACTAACTCAAACATCTAACCCCAACCGATCGCTAACCCTAACCACTATTGTAACCCTAGCTTTATCCCAACCCTAACCTTAATCCTAACCTAAAAACTCTTATCACCAACACTCAAACTTCTTATTCTAAATCTAACCTAACCTTATCCCCAACAATTATCCCCAAACACCGTGTGGAAGGAGAGTGGTAGCAGTTGCACATGCATTGTAAAATACCACATCATCTCGCTCTCTAATTTGCACCCGCGTGACAATATTTTGAATGTTTTGTGGAGGAGCGTTGCACATCAGGAGGTGGTTAAGGTCTTTGCCTCTGGTGCATAAGGTCCTGGGTTCAAATCTCACTAGGACCGTGAAAATCAATTAATCCCTCTCCCCGTGGTAGAATGCATCTGAAAGACGCGGGCAGATTAGCATGACAAGACCTCGCTACAGTCTATTCCGATGGGGTAATCCCCTGGTGTCGGAGAACAATGAACTGTCCTGTAAACCCCGGCGTGCTATCTGTGTCGCTAAGTTGTCAGAGTAATCCAAGATATGCCCGACATAAAAATTTTTTTAGAAAGTGCATATGATTAGCGGCATCACTACTTTGAGCGAGCCATCAGGGCCGTAGACCGGGTTGGGGGGTGCGGACGCACCCCAACAAGTGACCAAAGGTGCCGCTACTAAATGAGGTTGAAGGGTCCGCTTTCTTTTGTCATGTCGAAGGTCCGTTTTTTTGTCAAGTTGCGGGTTGCCTAAATTATGTTGTTTTAAGGCGTTGTGGTGCATGGTATTGAATATATGAATGAGTATAAGCAGCTTGAGTAAGCAGCTGTTTAAGCATTTCATACGCATGGATGGTGTTAATATCTTTTTTTCTCGACGCTGCGATGATGCCATGCCATGTCACCCCCGTGTTCAGAATTTGTAGACGACGGTGAAAAGTTTTGGGTCAACCGGCGAGCGCAGCGAGCCGAAAAAAAATTGGTTTGTTTGGTACGTAAAAGGTCCGCTTCTGGCAAACTGGCTACGGGCCTGGCCGACATGTACGCCTCATAGCCGCTTCGAACATGTCGGAAGTTGAGGGCCTAGTTTCTACACAGAATCGATTTTCATTTGTTTTTGATAATCTCAGTGATGATCAAGCTATACTCTTTCACTTTTATTAGAAATACCATCCTTTCTGGAAACCAGCCCCCAAAGGACTGCAAAATATATCACACAGGTTTTGGGTTTTTTTAACGTAACTAACTACAATAACATCAAACCGTGGAAAAAGTGATTAGGTGTTGTGGCACTTGAAAATACTGTTTTTGATTTTTGCTTGATTTTTTACAAATATGAACCTTTTTAAGATTCTCCACGACACGTGAAACCGGAGTTCCCATTTTCGTGCATTTTGGCACTCTTTACTGCGTGAGAATTCAACATATTTGAATTGCCTTCACGAAACGTAAATAATACATTGAACACATCACATAAGAATGAATATGCTTATTTCAAAAAACTGAAACCCCCCCCCCCCCATTAAATATCATTATAGCTACTCTTTATGCTATTCTTTGAGGTAATATACGTACCTAAAAGGACCAAACCAAAATGGTACGTGTAATTTTTACCCAATTACAGCCAAGCAATTTTCGGAATAAGAAAACACACACCTCTGACACCCAGCACTCCCCGAGGTAAGGTATCTTGGAGGACTTCATTTTGGATGAGGATAAATCGGCAAAACTATGATAAAGATCAGGAAATTTAGATATGAATATTATAAATGTACATTTCTATGACTTGCCTGTACCAGGATCATTGCACTTATTTGTTGATCTAAAATGGATAGTATTAAATTTAGGTTAGAACTTGGGCAAATTGACGAAGCTATACACTCCTAGTGGTAAGGTACCTGGGGGAATAACCAGTAACGAACTGTTGATTTAAATAACATACCCATAAAATGCTACTAAATTTAGGTTATTTACTATCTGTAACTGTTTAGACCGATATAGATTATCAATTATAAACACACAGCACTATACAAAAGTGCCCATTCGTCACATTTAACACAAAATAACATGGTAAAATGCCTGCCAATACGAAATATAGTGAAAAGAAAGGAAAATTTACATTAAGCGAGTTAACCCTCAGGGAGTGGAGGGTGGGATTTTTTCCCTTGAACCTACTACTTTGAAGGCAGATGTGATGTGACAAGAAACCCGAATTTAGAAAATGGCCCACCTGAACGAACCCTCTCATTAGCTAAAACCCCAAGAAAAAACGCACACTGTATTGACCCAAACAACTCTAACTAGGGACGCCAAAATTGCATAAAAGAAAAGGATGGAATAGACTATTCTTCTCCATCGGGCAATGCATTTATTTACTCAACAAGCTGACATAAATGCTACTAATATAGTTATTTCTTTACTCTTCAATTGACCAACATGTAGAAATTTACTCTTATCGTTCTGACGTTTGAACCATCTTTGCGGAAATATATTTCGTCACGTGGGGTTTCCCTTAACAAAATAAAAAAAATTGTGACTTATTTTGACAGGTCCGAGGAAGATCGAAGCAGTCGACGCATCATCAAGTGGTTCCGATGGTGGAGCAGTAGCAAGACGAGCGATAGACGGCAGTAGAGATCCGGTGTTCAGTAATGGAAATGCTTCCTATCAGGTAAATGGGCTTCACAATGTGGTCGAGTCAATGCTTTGGAGATATGGGTCATGAATTTGTCAACGTCCTAAAATTCCTTCAATACTTGTTCTTACTTAGAGAAAGATGATTTTTTATTGATTTTCAGTTATTTTATTGAATTTAATTTTAAATTTGAATCTAAACATCAATTGGATACTGGTCACATTCTTGGAGTTTAGGGAGTGAGGGAATAAGAGATCAAGGCCTGGATTATGGGTTATTTGGGATAACTGAAACAGATGAAAAAACAATGAAGCTCTGTGATTAACTATATAGTATGTTATGGCAAGTACACTTAAATACAGGGGTAGTTCTGCAATTATATCAACTAAACATGTTTTAGCCTGCGTACTTATTTGAACTGCTTTATTGCATTTACATGTGTTTAATATACATTTAATGGCCCGATTGGATTAACGTTGCGATAGGTGACTACATCTAGTAAATACCTAAAATGGTTGAATAGGACAAAAATAATATACATATGGGTCACAATAATACATTGACAGTATCATTGCAGCAAATTGTATATTTGTTACAACGTGATAATTGCAATATATAAATTGATAATTGTAACAAAAATGATGATGTGCTAACATGCTGATAAACGGACTAGTTTCCAAAATTCAATTGATAGAATACTTGTATTGGAAAATTATATATTGTGCAGTGTGCATGCATACACCTTCGTGGTACTTGCATATACGTGTGCGTTCGTGTATGCAGGCGAATGCGTGCGCGCGAGTGTGTATGCGTGTGCGAGCGTGCATGTGCATGCAAGGTTTGTTCTATAGTGATACACACTGTGTATGTCTTATGTGTGTGTATGTGTGTTGTTGTGTAATAATACTCTGATTTAATTCACGCAATTGAATTACTGTATATTATAGAATGAAAGATGATAATATTCTGTGATGACATTATGTGATGGTAAAGTAACAAGAAACAATTAAATAAATGTTACCTCGCTGAGGTTGAAATATAAAAAACAATTCAATAAATTTTTTTTTCACGAATTTAAAATCATCCAAATAAGTTGATTTATGTTTTCGTATCCAAAGTATAATGCTATGTAGTTTCAAGAACAATATTGAATTTCATCGAATAGGCTAATGAGAATTTATTAGAATAGAAAAAAGGATAAAAAATGACCTGTTGCCGTCTTAGAGTTTAGAATCTGTGTTCCTTATAAATGAGATCACGTGTGGTCTGGTGGAAAAGTAAATGAACAACCCGAGAATAGTAACTTGGTAAAATTATATAGAAGATCGGAGAAACTGGCGAGCACAGAACTAAATAAAAAGAAGAAAAAAAATACACGTATCGAACCCGTCGACTTGATCCCGCGTGCATTGAACTGAGGTTTCGCTTCGTCATAGATTCATCTAGAATCATGCATATTAAGGCCGCCCATTCTAAAATTATAAATCGGCCGCGTGAAACTCGGAATAACTGACTTGCTGATGAAATGCGTAGACGCTCGTTTCATGGATCCCACCATTAACACAATCTCTGTGGCCTAGTGGGAGTTCTCACGCCTAGAAAGGCGCGAGGTCCGGCGTTCGAGTGCTCGCCAGTTTTTCCGAGCTTATATTTAATATTTACCAAAGTAACTTTCTCGGGTTTGATTCATTTACTTGATCCTCGCGTGCCTTGAATTGAGTTTCGCTTCGTATAGATTCTGCTAGAATCATGCATTATAAGGCCCTCCCATTCTAAAATATAAATACGGCCGCTTGAAAACTTCTGAAAGAAAGACTGAATGAAATGCGCTCGTTCACTGGATCCACATTAACACAGTCTTGTGGTCATGGTTTTCTATCGCCTTAGAAATGCGAGAGGTCCGGGTTCGGGACCGTGTATTTTCGTCTTTATTAGTTCTGTGCTGCCAAGTTTCTCCGCGCTCTATATAATTATTTACCAAGTGACTTTTTCGGGTTTGTAATCATTGTTGACTGGATCCACGCGAGCATTGAGATTGAGTTTCGCTTTGTCATAGATTCGCTCAATATGCATTATTATATATGGCCCCTCACCATTCTAAAATATAAAATATAATTACGGCCGCTTGAAACTCTGAAATAAGACTGAAAGCATTAGTGCTCATTCACTGGTATCCACATTGGGGCATCTACACGGCAGAGCAGATCCAGATCGGATCCGTTTCTCCGAGATTCAGAATCACGGGTGAGACCGTTATAGAACCTTACACGGCGCAGCAGTTGAGGCCGAATAGTACGCGACCTTTCGAAGCGTAAAGTGGACGTATGCTACGCGTAACCTTGGTGAGCGAGGAATACTTTACGCATAATCTAAAAGTACGCGATTAAAGCGCAGCGCAACGAACCAGCGTGTACCACACCATGTACTGCGTTGCAGATCTGATCTTGCCGTGTAGACGCAAACTGGAGACGAGATCTGGATCCGATCTGGACCCGATCTGGATCTGCGCTTGCCGTGTAGATTGCCCCATTAACACAGTCCTCTGTGTCCCATGGTAGTTCTCACGCCTAGAAGCTCCGAGCTTCTATATATATTTACAAATTTAACTTTGAAGAAAAACTTATTTTGGTTGGACAGGTTAAAGAAAATTATCACTTAAAAAGCATGTTTATAAAAGTATTTGAGAAGAACAAAACAGTTTGCAGTTTTAATGGCTTTTGAAGTACGATTAAAATACCTGGTATTGAAAACTGTACGCATCATTGTTTCAGCCTGTACTAAGATACAAGGTTACTGTTTATTCCGAGGCTACATGTTGACATGGTAGGAACATAGCTAGGCACTCTCTCATGTACATTCAGGATTCTTAACACCGTTACAGTTCTTTCACCTACCTTCGATTGGCATTTTCCCATTTTTGATATAATTTTTCAAGAGCGAACATTTTTTGCGGTAATCTCATTTTGAAGTCTTTGTTGTTCTCAGCTATAGTCTAAGCCTCTGTGGCGACCGACCCGGGGGAGGGGGGGGGGGCCTCTGGCTCGAAAAGCGGGACAATATGGAACCAAAATATGCATGTTGAGTCCCTCCTTTTGAGGGATTCGACCAATTTCAGCCTAAATTTGGACAAAAATTCAATAATTTTTTGTGCGCATTTCGTCAAGTCCGATTAATTGGAGCAAATCACTGGACGACTTAGGAATTTATGCCCCCTCTGGCGGAACGCTTCGAAATTTTGCCCCCTCTGCATGGTCGCCTCGGTACGCCAATGGTAGTCTTTGAAGACCGATATTTGTTCTTACTTTTGAAAGTCAAGATGGTATGCTTTTGCCACTCGTCAATAGTGTATTCTGGTAAAGATGGTGGTGATTAAATAATAAACTAAAAGATTGTTACATGAAAGCTGTGGCAACGAAGTTGTTTTTTTATGACCTAAAATACATAAAGTCATAAATATTTCAGGCTTCTAATCTGCCACCTCGAACCGTATGATGATACATCAGGTATTGAGGAAATCCATGTCCTATCATAAACAGTTGAATCCGCCAATTCAAAGTAAAACAACCATCGGCGAATGGTCTGGGATTTTTGGAGCTTATATGCACAAAAATATAAAATTGTACAATTAAATGAAGTTAAGGGCAGTTGTGTGAACCTGAGTTTCGAGTATCTATATTTGGTTTATAATTTGCAAATATTTGACATTATTCTATGTAAAGTATACATGTCTAGAAAGAAAGAAAATGGACGATGAACCCGATGAAGGCATCAGATTAATGTAACTTTCGTTATTTTGAGAAAAATACTAAAAAAACACGAGTTTGCCCAAAAAATTTCAGACAGCATAACAAAAACAATTTGATTTTCATGATTTCTTATGTTATTTTTAGAAACAGACAAATTTGTCTAAGGCCGGTTTTTTTTCCTTTTTTAAAAATAGAGCTTTTTCGAAATATAAGGAAAAATTTTCAAAAAAGTGTGATTTTTATTTTCTTTTCCAAAATTTGAGATATATGGAGAACATCCTTAGTTAGAAATAGAAAAATGAAAAATTGAGAAAACCGTCCCTAGAGACGACCGATGCTATCGTCGGAAAGTTAAACCTTCTTGACTTCATGTTTTTTGAAAAATTGCCACCAATTTTGCGAAATTGAGAAAATCGTGTTTAGTAAAAAAGTGCGTTTAACACCATTTCAAGCTGTCTCTTCTCAAAATAACATTCTCTTTGACACTTCAAATTGAGTATGGTGTATCGCAATGAGAAAATATCTTATGCTTTTTGAAGTCAAACATTATGTGCTCTCTAACATCCAGAAATAAAGAAATGGAAATTTCATCTTGGTCCAAAATTAGCGCTTTGTTTAAATTTTCAATATTATTTTTTGTTTTTCCAAGATTGCTTCATTACGCATCAAAAATCCCGCGCGACGCGATGGTGCGCCTTGCGCCTGACGGCGTGACGTGAAATGTTGCTTAAATTCCCGCCCGTGTACCGACCAAGCGGTTTTTTTGGACTTTAAATGGCTCAAAATAGCTGTTTTAAAATCGGCAAAAAAAAATACAGTCAGGATGGTCTGCAGTGGATAACCTTGTTGGTAACTATTTAGCACAGTTGATGTTAAATGGTGCAAAAATCAGAAATTGTTTGTGTAAAAAACAAAAGCACAAAGGTGGTTGACACTGCCATTAAGCGCAACGAGGGATACTACATTCTATTTTCTTTAGTTCACCATCTTAATTGTTAGAAAATTTATCGTCAATAATGCAATTTCATTTTGGGTATTTAGGCACAAAAGTATATTTCAGTTTGTTAAATCTATTTGAAGAAATTCTACCAATTTGATATGCAGACTACATAAGATATAATCCATGGTTGCGGATGAATTAGTCGTCGGGAATACGAAGTGATGACGGTTCTCATTTGGCCAGTCGAAGAGGAGTCATGTCTGAGCCTTATGAAGGACTTATCGTAGAATCGTATGTACTGCTTAATTCCAAATAATTTATGAAAGGACAGCCAAAACAAATTGCAAAAGAAATAAATTTTGTTGTAGATATACTGTTGAAATTGTCAAAAAATAATATTCAAATTTACCAAACAATCTAGTGGAACACGTAGAAATGGGGGGAATGTTGTACAGGGTTAAAAATAGAATTATCGAATTGATTAAAAAAAAATTACCAAATAACCTTACTACTCCTTAGGCACACATATCTTTTTTAAACTGACAATAGATGAACAATATGACACATTTTTGAAACGAATGGATATATCTGAAAAAAAATTCTACCATGACACACTTATTGACTCTTGAACCTATTTTATTGTTTACATTGAACTACAACATGTGGGTAGGGAACAGACTACCTTTGGATCATGGAAGCTGCACGACATGGTGGTATAATGCGAATGTTTTGACAATTTAAATATTTTGACCCTTAATAAACTTCCTTACAAGTATAAATTCACTCCCTTAGAACTTTGGTAACTTTTGATATGTGTTTCTTGCAAGTTTTCTAAATATACTTCTGGGGAAAATAAGGGTTTTTATCGAGCGAAGCTGAAATAAAAAACAAAAAGTCACAGGCGAGGTGGTTCAATCATGGAGTTATGGAGTATGTCCATTTTTTATCGCCACTCGTGGACATGTAGGTTGCAAAAATTCACTTTTTTACCAAAAATTTTCTTATTTTTAACTTTTCAGTTTTTCATAATTTGTATTTTAAGCATAACAATGTGTGGAATAAGTTAGTTATTGGAGTATTTGGTGTCAGATTGAAAGGAATAAATATCAATGATGATCAAAGTATAATAATTACACATATAAAACACAAATTAAGGTAGAAAAGGCTAAATTTGGTGAATTGAATTGAATTTAAAAAAAAAAAAAATCAATAATTTTTTTTATGGATTTTCATTTACAAATGTCGTGGAATTGACAATATGATGGAAAATTAACTGTGCATAGTGTTGTAAGAAGAACTTATTCTTTCGTATAAAAAGCTATTTTTCAATGGAAAAGTGAATTTTTAAGTGGAAAAACATTTGTTACCAAAAACCCTGAATTTTTACCAAAAAAATCGAATGTGTATTTTCGCCCTAGAGACGTATTTGACAAGCCACTGATGTATGTTGGTGTCAAATGAAAGGTAAGTAGTTATGATGCTGATCAAATTGTAATTGAGTGCATATATAGGTCAAAAGGCTAATGACGGTGAAAAAGTCCTATTTTTTTTTATATCTTTTGTATTTTATTTGCAAACTTTAATAACAGATTTACATAAATATTTTTTATCATTTCTTATACACAGATACAATACATTTCTTCATAACAGTATTCAAACTTATAGGTAACTTCATTGGTGTAATAACTTTACGCTTACGAGGATTACCTTTAATACAATATGAAGGACATTCTTCATTAATTTTGCAAGTTTCGTACATGTAAATCGAAATAAAAGAAATTAACAACCCGGATATTTCCATATCGGTATTTGCTATTGCTAATTTACAAACACTGTTATTTTATTAACATATTTTCTAGTCCGTTGTTTTTGTGGCGATAACCAAATATTACATTTTCGAATGTAACAGGTATGTTCTATTAAATTTTGAGATAATATTTTGTTACCTCTGAAAACGCCCTTTTAATTCCCTTCTACAATGTTAAAAGAAATGTTCGATGTAGTTATCATTACAAGTTCACAATACTGTTGTCTTTTTTAATATTTTGTGGGAAATTTTTGTGGAGTATATTGTACTATAGGGTTTCCAAGCCAATTTAGCAATTTACTGTGTTCACATTGTATAAGGGGAATTCGGTTTCGTTGTGAAATTGAAAGACGATGGTTATGGTTATTTCAATTAAGCAAAACGTTAAAGGGGCAATCGACCCGTAGAATGGTCGGCGAATTGCGTAAATAGCTCAATCATTTCAATCTGGATTAGCTTTGCGTTCAATGCATTGTTTTATATTTCGCCGCCGCGCCAGTGAGATAACAAAACATGAAAAAGTTCTTTTGAATTAGCAATATTTTGCGTTTATTCATATGTCAGGGGGGAAATCAGTCCTTCATCAGCATTTCGGCATGAACGATATTATATGACATGCTACATGTAAGGGAATTAAAATGAACTGATGGTAGCCTTATTTAAAAAAAGCAAAAATGTAGATCTTTTGAAGGGAATAGATCATGCTTACAAGATAAAAGTATTATTGAAAGTTTTTATATTATACTCATCCTAAGAGGGGCGCAAAATATGTCATAATTAAAAAACACGGGGCCTTTAAAAAGAACATGAATCAGTATTAACTGCCTGAGCATGGATAATTATAAAAAGAAAAAATTAAGAAGTGACAGTGATATATATATATATATTATATATATATTATATATATTAGATATATAGATATATATATATATATATATATATAACAGACTGTCCCATAAAAACTATACAAGCAAATTAAAACTTATCAAAAAATATAACTGTGCATTTTGACAGATATTTTGACTTTATTTGTTAGACAAGATCAAAGAGGTTTTATAGATAGAGAGGCAAAACGTTACGTAATCTTTGAAAATTCCCCGTCTCGCAGGTTTTGCCCCGACCACAAAGAAAACATAGAGTACCAACAATAGAAAGGCAAGGCTGCTCGCTTCTTCCACATACGGTAGAGAGTGGCCAGGTGTAATAATAGTTGTACTTGGATCATTGTGCTAGCTACTCTGTTTTCTCATAATGCATGCGCGCATTAGGTGAAAAGAGGTATTCATTGAGGCGGTTTAGTTAAATCAAGACGACTGATGTGTCATTCATTCGTTGTGTGGCCATGGGTAGGACAACATTTAACAACCCAATAGCACCAAAAATCCACAACTGATATTTTGGCGCATTGTTTGTATCGCATTGACAATATGTGGTAACAAGACCCCAAACTGATAATTATTACTGCAATATGGCAAAATGTCAGCGCCAAGCACGGACGACTGGTTTGAATGGGTTTCACCCCCTGGACAAGATCCTAAGGTAAATCCTCGCTTTTATTCCCTCAATTTGATGGACCCCAACTCGAGATATTGTCAGTGAACACAAAGGAATAAAATACACGTGCCAGTTTCACCTGAAGGTCATAGAAACTAAGTAGAAGGCATGAGCACATGTTGCGAATCAACCCTTTTCAAAACAAAAAGAAATATTTACAGATCAGAGTGAAGTATGATCATGCATTGAACAACAATATATTATTTTTCAGTGAAAGCACCAGAAATATTATTATGTGGGTATGAAATGAGGGACTCAATCTCAAGGGGACAATAATCATGAAAGTCATTTTTGGACTGCTGAAACCTAATTGTATCAGTCTAAAGTCTGTGATGGAGGAACAACGCTCTAATGTGGAGGGATAATTTACCCTTCCCATATTCCCCACTGCCTCCAAGATGCCAGGGAGGAGTGATGATGAAAAAAAAACAGTTGTTCAACAACGAGCAATAAGAAATGATGATTGTTGTTCAAAGCTATCAGTTTATTCTCTTAAACAAGGGTGGTTTTATGGTTCTATACCTTCTGCTGAAACCTGGAGTAAAGCTGAGCAACAAGACTGTTTGGGAATTGAATTCCCAATGGCTACATGTATTTATTGGTAATTGCGACATTATAACGTGTTAAATTAGTTATATTACTCGAAGCAGCAGCACTTTATACTACTTTTATTTTAATTTCAATTAAAGAATGTTTCAGGGGATTCTCATGGGAAACTTTGTTGATAGCAGGATAGCCGAAAACTGGCCCAACATGTTTTTTAACTGTCTCAGATAATTAGCCATAACCGCCGTGAACCAGGACCCCCAATTACACCAATTGAAAACCTCATGAAAGCTGAAACACTCTTAAAAGAATAAGTAAAACTCCAGTTGAAATGAAATTAATTTTTGGCCAAAAAATGAATCTTACTGCTATAGTTTTTTTGGGGACAGTTGTATATGTATATATATATATATATATAGATATATATAAGATATAGATATATAGATATATTATATAGATATTATATATTATATAATATATATATATATATACTATATATATCAAATCGAGTGGCGGATCCAGGATTTGAAAAATGTCAAAAATTACCGGGGCTGAAGGCTGTAACTGGTCCAAATAGCTCCAAAAATGGGCTGATTTGCAAGAATTGCAGAATTATCGGGGGGCGCGCGAGCCCTTCGACCCTCCCTGGATCGCGCCCCTGGATTATTATATATAAGATGATAAGCTGAGTTAAAGCAGAGAATGAACGTTAAACGTTTTTCTTGCAATAGAAACTCATAAGCAACTTAACAGAATGAATGAAGATTTTTGTACATTCTAATTTGACGATTCAAATAATCATTGTTTGTGTATTCGAAAGTTGACACCGTTTCAAGGATCTTCCGTTTGGATTAGTGGAATAAAAAATGTGACACTGAATTGGCCCATAAAATTAATGTGGTCACTCGACAAATTTCGAGACGTTTTTGCTCAAAACAACAAAAGAAAACATTTACGGGGCAATTAAGAAACATATGTACCGACATCTCAACATGTTATGCGAGTGAAGTGGGTGACGAGGTCATTACTATCGGATCACCCTACCTGAACCTATTTTTTTTGTCAAGTACTGTACATGCACGAATTAAATTTGACGGAACAAAATAATGCTCTAATTTAGTGGGTCCTGAAACATATAAAATTTCTAAATTTGGTTTGAATGTTTTACCAAAATAGATTTACTGATTTTTATTGTAGGTCTATTAAACGTAAACGTATATGTAGCGTACTATAAAGTGACGTATTTGAATGCATACACGCCAATTAGAATAGCAATCCACGAAATTGAAAATCAACCGTACATTGTTTCGCACCGTTCTTGTTTACATATGGTGAAAACCGTTGATAATTGTGACAATAAATGCGAAAGGGCGCGGACGTGAATTTAACGCAAAGACGAACTGCATTACCATAGCTAACGGTTATTGGCTGTTGACAGCGAAATGGATTTCCAAAAATGAAATAGAGTGCTCATAGTACAATTGTAATTAGGTTTAAACGATAAGCCCCCAAAATACGTGCGAAATTGATTGCCAAATTATTTTTTTGGAATAAAAGAGCGAATGCCGGGAGAAACCATTAATAAAAATGTCCATTCAGTGCATAAGAGTGAGTTCTTATGTGTTGGATATTTCGGTCCAAAATTTGTCCCAGTCAAAACTGATGGGTCTGAAGTTATTCTCCCAAAATGATTACAAATGGTTTTGATTTTATTTTGGAAATTCATTGATACCGATAAATTTTTAGGTACACGTTTCAATGTAATATATCACTTTCATGGTAAAAAAACTATATATCAGTAGAAGTTTCAGACTTGTTATATCCACATAATAGGAATTGTTTGGTTTTTTAAACCTACTATGTATTTCAAACAAGCATTCGCTTGATGTTAAATCTATGTTTTATTCATCACACAGGAACAAAATTTCCATTTTCATTGAATAAAATCTGAAAGATATGAAACGCCTAGTTTTTGCCCATTCCTTAAAGCTAAAGTTGTTTTGCCTCTCTAACAATGAATTAATTATCCCAAATATCTGCTCCCCTGCAGTGTTTGTTTGTACTTTGTGTGGGTGGATTGGGGATTTTGGAGGTAAACAAACCTTCATAACATTAGGTAGCCTTAGGATTTTACCTATCAGTGACTTTACAGATTCATTTTTATTCTTAAAATCACAGTTACATTTATATTTATATTCTAGTAAGTATCTGTAATAAAAATCGTGGGGATTATTGTTCCAGCACTAAGTTCGGGGGCATGTACAAAACTTTGTTATCAAATTCAGTTAACGAATCCCAAAAAGAACTTTATGTTAAGCATTTTTTAGACCACCGAATTGTAATCGTTTAGCAATATTGACCTGTTTACTTTTTCAGACCTCCCCACCACACTTAAAAATAAGCTTATTTATAAGATTATGAAATCCAAAGCGCAAGCCAATGATAGATACAAATAAATGACAAATTTTGAAGCTAAAAAGCTTTTAATTATTAATATCTGCCCAACCATTGTAAAATCCTTGTTATCACTTTTTATGGATTTTTTTCGTTTTTCAAATCGTCATGGAATTGATGTTATGATTGAAACATAAATTTGTAGAAGGTATTGTAAGAAAAATATTCTTCCGACTATAAAAAGTATTTTTTCAATGAAAAGAAAGTTAAATTTATGGTGGAAATGCATTTTTTCCACAAGAAATCCAAAGGTTATTTGCCCAAAGAGATGCATTTACAAGCATTGATATATTTGTGGTGTCAAAATGTTATTAGTAGTGATGATGATTAACTTCTAATTGAGTACACATGCATAACAAATACTGGGTAAAAGAGGACTAAAATCTGGTGAAAAAGCAAAATTTTTATCGTTTTCAGGTCTTTCGTTTTTCAAATGTGGTGGAAATTGATATTATTGATTGAGACTTAAAGTTTGAATAGTTTATTCAGAAGAATATTTGATGAATATAAAAAGGTTTTTTTCAATAAAACAGAGAAATTTAAGTTGGGAAATGCATTTGTTACCAAAACCTTTATTTTTACACAACAGCGGCCCCCTCCCCTATCTACTCACCTCCTCCCGGGCCCTCAAAATGCCTGTATTTGCCCATATAAGAAGGATCTGACAATTCATTGATGTGTTTTGTTGTCAAATGGAATTTAGTCCATTTTATGATTGATATCGTCACGTGAATCACAAATCGGGTAAAAACAGGGTTAAATGTGGTGAAAATACAGTTCCTTACATTTGCCTGGATTTTTCATTGGTACGTGAGGGCCTGATCTACAATACGTCAAGACACTTTACTGTAGCAAATTGAGCAAACGTCTCCAAATATGGGCCAATTTCGTGCCATTTTTGATTCATGAGCAAAATGGCGGGACCAATTAAGACTTTTCGACACAAAAACATTTGTCTTCTATGACAGTTATTTCATTCACATGATAATTTAAATTATAGAATGTACATTCCAGAAGAAAAAAAGTGCTTTTTTAAGCCTATAAAATCCATTTGTAAGTTACTTATGACGTTTCATATTGCAATATGAAACATTTAACGTTTCTTCATGCTTAGCAGCAATGATATGATATTGTTTTTAAGTTTCCGTGTTTTAATTGTGAGCATCTTGTGCTAGACTGATTAGGAGATTATATAAACTTTCAAGGAACACTTTGACTGAAAACAGTTTTTATTCTATATAAGTTGCAAATCTAGTAAAAAACCAAAACACGCACACAAACAAAAACCAAACTGATTTTCAAGAACCATTCCTTGTAGATGGTGTACATTTTGCCTTTATTCTTAATAAGGTACCACCAGGTCATTTTAATTCCATTAATTCAGGCAATCAACTTGTCAAAATGCTGCATGCTGAAGGAAAGAATTATTTTCCCGGGGAAATGTTATTGAACGCGAAATCTTGCTAATTCAAAAGAACATGTTCAGTTTGTTATCTTCAATTGCGAAATAGAAAACATGAATTGAATCGCAAAGCTACTCCAATTGAAATCGGTTGAGTTCGTTACGCAATTGGCCGACCAGTATACGAAGTCAACGCTTCCTTAACGGAAATTGAATGACGTTGGCTTTATGGAAATAACAATCTACATCATCTTTCAATTTCGCACGAAAAACGAAGACCATTTTATAAATGACACGTCAATTGCGAAATTGGTCGGGAACCAGTGTTTCAATTTTTGCCCGGTATTTACATATTCTTGGTAATTGTTATTGTTTTGGGAAAAGTTTCAACCAGTATGGACACTGTGGATGTTTTTAAGTTTTGACCTTACCTATCCTGTACAATACTCAGAGTTAGTCAGTGCCACATACCTGCAACATTGCATGCTATATATAATCAAATTGTTGTTATCTGGGCTTTGCACGCATAATAGTACTCTCAAGACCATGGGTCAGATCATATATTAAAGGACATGAGGGAGTACTTTCCGAAAGAAGCACCCCAATTTTCTCGAACCTAGGTTGTCCATATTTGAATGCTTCCAATGTATTAGATCACACCGTGAAGTGAATAAGCCGGTTACGCCGTCTTTATGTAATAAGATGATGTTGATTTAGTAGTATCGATAGCAGCAAGTTCCAAAACAATGGCTGCGGTTTCTTCGCACCGTTGTCCAATAACCCTTCGGAGTTTCGGTAGGTGGTCTGACAACGTACCAGTGAGAATTTGAGAGAAATTATAGCCTAAAAATATCTCCTCCTGTCACTTAAGTGCCATTGGAATGAACTGAGAAACATTCCACTGTCGATGTTGTGGGTTGTCATCCACTGCATGTTCTTCTAGCTGACCATGGAATGTAATGAGAAGTTCTTAGCATATATCATGTCCTTAACTCTTTCAAATAAGGGGAAACCGATGACTTTGTAAGTTAACAACCAACCAACTTGCGCACATGACTTGAGATATGCCAATCATGTGCTTGCTGCCACATAGCTTGTGTAACTTGCAATGTTGGGTTTTATCCACTCGAATTTACTACCATTGCCATTGTGGCGTACCAGAGGGGGGGAAAGGGGGGGCCCGCGGACCCCCCAATAATTGATTTTCGTCGGTTGAGATTAGCCCGTCGGTTCACTTGAAAATTCAGGTCCTGGCCACTTGCGGCCCGGATTGTCGGCAAAAGTATAGGGGGAAAGGGCAAAGGAAATAGCGATTCGGGATAGTGACGTGGTGTGAAAAGGTGTAGTAAATACAAATCGTACAAAAAGGAGCCGAAGAAGACATGTAAAGCATATAAAACCCACAAATTTTCAGGGCTTCGCCCTCGACCTCCACCGGGCTTCGCCCGCTGGACCCCAAAGGGCCCGAGGAGGGGCATGGAACATACCCATTTGTATGTCGGTTGAGATGCGAAAGGCCCCACCCCAACCAACCCCACGAACCACACCAAACCAAAAAAAAACAAAAAAAAAACACAAAAAAAAAAAAAACAAAAACAAAAAACCCCCCCCCCCCACCCCCCACCCCTCCCCCCCCCCCCACAATATGAAAATCCTAGCTAGCCACTGCCATCTGGCGATGGGAAAAAATCTTACAAAGAATAGGCACACGGTGTGTTTTTTTAAATGATTATATTCATCTAACAGCTACTCTTCATCAATGCGGGAAGGTTGATGTTGGCTAGTGTGATGCGGAACTTACAAAACGTGGATGTAGACGATAACATTGAGTGTAGTGATGATATAGAAGACTTTTCCGCCGATGGTAATCCCCCGGGTCTCGATACAAATGTCATTGAAACAGCCTGCCCTCAGGGACACCTTTCGGACGGTACGTGTATCTATCAACCCCGATGATGCCACACACACTGCAGTTTTCAGTCTGTGAAGTTCCGAAAAGTGTATGGAGTAGGAGTAAGTTTCCGATTAATATAAGTATCAAGGAACTTGGGACCAATAAATTATACATTAAAATTCCATATTGACTCATTGAACACGAAAACGCGCCATCCCAATCAACTGACATTCTTTCTATAAATCTGGTTGAACCATGAACGAAATGAAGTTGCAAGGATCCGATATGTACTAAGCTCCGTTGGATTTTTGCTGTTATCACTAGAATTAAGTGGGATAATATCGTGATGATTTCCTTATGCCTGTCAAAATTCAAGTACCATTCAAAGCAAATGCTCATTTAAATTTGATCAAATTTGAACGGAAGGTTAATCCTGCGAATCCGGTAACTTATATAAGTCACAGTCAAAGACGTATTGGAATTTGAATCTTATCTATGTTCGGTGAGGATAATGGAAGGATCTGTAAGGGTGAGGTCAAAGGTTTGTGCGTCAATATCAAAACAATCTAGTCAGAGAAATTTTTCCCACATGGTTTACTGGATTGTCAGTAAACTAGGAAGCTATCTGCTTGGTTGGTGAGGACAGAATGGAATTTCGGGTATTTAATGCGAGGTCCAAAGAGTATTTGAGGTAAAAACAATAAAGAGCCAATCAAGAACCGAACTTAATGTTCCCGGACATGGAGCAACCAAATTTCACCAAGCTTGAATGGTCAACTTGAGGAGATTTTTGTATTAATTCAGTTCATTAAACGTTTTTGGGTCGTTTCAACGAAAGGCATGAAAAATATCAACGCAAATTATGAAGCATTGCGACACAAGAAAAAATATGATACGAATGAGTAATTATTACTCGCCAAAGTTTCCAGTCGCTCTCATTATTGCTGGAAAGAGGAATCTCCAACTATCAGAATCCTCGGGTAGTTTCCGTAAAACTGGACAACACTTTTTCTGACACACTTATGAATTCGGAAACTATAACGGAATAAACTGTGCTTTATTCCGTGAAGAGTTTCGAATTCCGAATGTGTCAGGAAAAAAGTGTTCAAGATAGGTCATGTTACGGAAACCTCCCGAATCTCGGCCCAATGACAACCACATCAGGAATATCACATGCTGTTGTCGTTTTCCATCATGAATTTCTTTATATCAACAACGTGCTTGCATTCATTTTCCCAGTCTTGATGCGTAACTTTCTCTTTTTCTTTAAATAAATGTTGATACGTTTACATCAGAGCTGGTTACATTTTCGTCTTATTCCAGAAATAATATTTGTCCAAATTATTTATCTATGTAACAACGTGCTTTGGTCCACAAATAACGATATGGCAACCTTAACATGGCCTAATTAATTATTAATTAATCTCTATCAACATAAGGGTTCCCCTGGCTAGGTAGGCACACATCACAAAAAAGATGGAAGCCACTCATCCAATAAGTTGAATGTGCCTGACACACTGAAAATGGCTTTACTGTGCGGTCAAGGAGAAAAATTTAGAAAACGATTTTTGATAATTACAAAATAGCGTGAGTTGTTGACTTATGTTGGTAGTAGAGTTAATGCCTGTTATAAGCTTTCATATTGTCAAAACTAGGTTTTTGAATTTGACGCTCCTTAAAGCTCCAAAGCCTTTGTGTGAAACTGGTAACTGTTCACATAGAGTAAAGAATAGAGGAGGTCAGTGGGGTCACATACAATATTGTACATTGTACATGCACACATTGTCACAATTTTACACGGCAATATGATGTCATAGATTTCCCCGTAACTTCTTCGCTCATGTTCACACTACATACAAGATTGACCCCTCATTTTGTAAGTTAAATTGTCCTCTTTCAAATGAAAATGCTTGCAACTGAAAATATAGTAACACATCTGTAAAATTTTTGGAACGTGCCTACCCTGGGACTCCATGGTTCGTGACAATATCGTTCCTTGATGACTCCACAACAAAGGAATCGATAGCGTGTATCCGGCAGTACGACACTCATAATTCAATCGGTATAGCCTTTACAATTCGATAAAAAAAATCATGTAAAAGGGTAAAAGAGCTTATTCTGTTGAACAAAGACAAGCATTTCGCGCTAATAAGGGTTTTATAGTAGATTTCAAAATAAGTGAGACATCATTAAAAGTTTTAGGTCTTCTGTTCCATTCACCGTGCGAGGTAAGAGGAAAGTCTTTTATAGGGGCCACAGGTTAAAACAGTTATTGGTACTAGTACAATGTATAGTAATATAGCTAATAAACAAATGTTGACCTTCACTCACATTTATTCAAATCTAAAAGAGCTGGGGTTTCATTGAAGTATCAGGATGAAAAACAGAAATTCTCTCATTAAACGTTGTTATTGAACATAAACTTCCCTTTGACACTGCAAAATATAATTTCTATCACAGCATTGGAGAAACATTGCATTCTTTATATCAATGCACACATAACACAAAGATTAAGTTTTTATTGGCAATCAAAATGGGCCAAACCTTGCTTCGGATTAGCACCAAGCGGGGTTGAAATCTGCGTCAACCATGGCCATAAGTCTTTCTATAAAAAAGCATTGTAGAAAATGAATGCATCAGTTTTCAGTTAAAACGATGCTGTCCAGAACTTTGTACCATGGGCACAATATGTTTTGTAGTGGCAAACAACGGACTAGTATATGCATGGCCGGGGATTGAACCCAATAGCAAATATCCCCCTATCGAAATATGCAAGGAGGTCTAACTTAATTTGAAATCTACTATATGTTTGATCTCAACACATCCCCTCCAAATGAACTCGTACCATTTTAACAATATGCGCTTACAACAGCAATAAAATATCAGCTATTTACATATGAAATTACTCTTATGAGACGACAGTGGGTGCGTGTTCATAGCGGTCAAATCAGTTGGACTATTTTTACCAAGAAAAGGGTCTTCATTGAATGAAAAGAAATTTTAAGTACTATCAACATGAACGGCAAAATCTCTCCTGGCGGTTTAAATAGGTGTCGGCTTGCAAGTTTGGTGTCATTTACCTTATCACCCAGTATATCAATATTTGTGAAGAGTAAGCCAGTAATATTGATGGAAGGACAAATTATTTAGACTTGGACCAAGTTTAGGTATTAATGGTGAATAATTTTACTAAAATTTTTGTTTCTTCAACTGTTTTGTTATGCCAGTCCGTAAGGTGATGCAAAACGGAAGTAGAGTTCACCGAGCCGGTATTTAACGTAGATGATAACAACGCTACAGTATCAATCAGTGCTATTCGAAGAGGAGAAGTTCTGACTTGTACAAGCGTAGGTGAGAACACAGGCATTACAGAGTGGACCACCAATTTTGAAACAGTGGTTCTGAAACAGGGGGCGAGACACGACTGCTCGATTTGGGCATTGGGGTTTCCAAACTGTAATTTATGGAATTCGTACGTGTATTTCGACGGCAGTAACATTACAAAATCACCTTTTAAACCTTCGTTTAATAAATCTTTGTAATATCATAATTTTGGAATAAATTATTGACCTCAAAATCCGCCTGGGGTTAGTGGATTAACTCCGCTGCAAAACAGTGCAATTTCCAAAAACGGTCATAGATTTTTAAAATATTTGTGACCAGATTTTATAGCCTTTAGTCGAGGTCTCCGTACGATACGCGTAAGAGCACCCTCCTACCGTTATGTCTTTGAAATAGACTTGCATCGGGTCGCGGCACGGATGTTGTTGCCGATTGATTCACTGTTGCTATAGAAGTCATGTCCTGGCCCCCTTCTGAATTTAACATTTTTAAACCCAAAACATTTGATTATATATTTAAATATTTCAACGGTTAGAAAAGGGAATGCGTTGGTAGTAGTTCTAATAACGTTTCAGCTCAATAAATTCAATTATTAGGATATTATAGATTAACGTGATATATGCTAGTCGGTAGACAGGCATAGCCCCCGTACGCAGTATTTTTTTTAACATTGTACGCCTTATATTGTACTAAAAAGAATCTTTTATCGATTTAAACAGATTTGTAACGAGCAGCCAGCAGCACTTGTCCAGAAGTGGGCAACCAAATGACTTCACACCGATAGCTCTCTATCTCCCAACACATTATTGGGACGGCAAATGATAATACCGGTAAAGAGAAGGTGCAGTCGGTTATCAACAAGGTGACGACCTATGTGAACCATAGAGACATTTAAGTGTATTTAACCAATGTTTTGGGCGGCATTTTTGGACGGCAATCTCAGGCAACTGTAGGATCAATGAACGATGATAGTAAGTTGATGAAGTTTATCTTTGCAACGATATACTTTCAGAGAGTTAGAAAACTCTTAGATGCGAATTATCTGTGCATTCTGATGTTATGCTTATTTGGATATTTGTACGTAATACCGGTTAGGCAGGAGATATAGTACTCCAGACTCAAAGTCCGTCACAATAGTAAATAGGGCACTCGTTCAGGTTGATTCTTCAAACAAAACATTTAGTTTCACACTTTATTCCGTTGCTCTATGAAGGCGGACTATGGTCCTGGCGGACCATATCTCCTTTAACCCTTTACACCGGATTCACTTAAAATTGTGGAGATTGATGGGATTGTTGCTTTGTACGATACAGAAAACCATACCATATTGCCTACTTTGTGGTGTCAAAATTTATATTTATCTCATTTGCATATATTTAGAATATAGTAATTATATATATATATATATAATGTAAAAGATGCATTCTCCCCCCCCACTCCCTTCCGTCTTGATCATGTAGAGTGCTCAATCCTACGGGAGAGCAGTAATACATTTAAAGAAGAAAAACAGGTAAAAAAATTACTCATGTTGATGCAATACCAGACTGTTCGCCGAAGGCTCCTCAGGTGAATGAGAGACTTAAAAGATAAACCTTGAGACCACGAGGGAGGTGACTATTTGGCATAATTAATACTAGTGTGGCGGTAGGGAACAAACGTGGGTGGGTCAATATTAACCAGTACAATGCAAAATAGTATTAAAACGGATCAATGGTCAGAGACATATATGTGGCATATTCAATAAGTATATGTATATAAACATGGTAATCAATAAACAAGTGTAATTTACCTACAGTGCTGCACAAACAAGTTCATAATGGGTACCATGCAATAATATATGGTAAAATACAAGAAATTATAAGACATTCTTGAGTAGGAACTTATTTGCATGGCGGCACTTGCTGAGTAATTCTGTCCTCGAGTTTAAAGTTCCTTGCTTGTCTGCTGAAATAATGAAATATTTTCTCCCATATACAGAGTTGACAGCGTTTTGATACATTTGAGTAAGAGTTGCACTTTTTATTGAATTGTCCATATTAATATTGTAGTTGATGTTGTTGTCCTTAAGATGTCCTACTGCTTGCTGAAGCAGTTTGGCTTCCTTTTGTGTAGCAGTTTGAACGAAGATTTGTGATTGTTCCATCTAGTCGTAAATTCTGTGTCACATAGGCCAATATATGTTTTTGAGTTAGAGTCGTTGGTGACTGTAGCTTTATATATGACCGATTTGACTAGGCAGTTTCCCGCTAGTGGACATTCTTGGGGTTTTCTGCCGTTGCAGTTTTTGTGGGAGTTTGGTCTGTTTCATGGAGGATTGATTTGTTATGTGCATTAATAATCTTTGCCCATGTTGTCCAGCCAGGATAAGCTGACCTTAACATTGTTACGGTTAAATATGTTGTTGAGAGGGCTTCCTTTAGGAAAGTACTTATCAATAAGTTGCAGAAACTTCCTTCCAACATTTGTGGAAAATTTTTGCTGAAAGGGGGTTGACCCATATTATGTGCGGCTTGGTTTGCGTTTGTCCGGGGAGGGGTGGTACTCGGCAATAGGGTAAATTTCGCACGTGGTCAGAACCGGAGCTAGGAATGAGCAAAAACAGTAAAGTCAGCCCACCATTGTTTCCATCGGAAAGAAAATCCAAAATCGCAAAGACACAATGGAGACTTTAAAAGTTCCATGTAGACTTTTAAAAGTGTCCATGGAAACTTTTTAAAGTGTCATGGACACTTTAAAAGTCTCCATGGAGACTTTAAAAGTTTCCATGGAGAGAATACAAATATTCAAAGTCCCACAGATAATAAATCAATATACCCATGGAAAAAAGTCATTTAAGAGATTAAGAGAATTACATGTAGGCCATTGTAGTAGAAGGAAATTACTAAGAACCGGTGTGCAATCGATTGAGCCAAGCCTATGACTGCCATCCTGTTTGTATATCACGTGCAATTCACCGTGTGGGAAATAAATTTCAAATTGGTTAGGCCGCACACCAATGAACTGCCTGGACAATGCCTCTGATGTGGAAGAAATCATGAAATAACAAAATTATGAAACTAATAATGTCGAATTTACATCGGATTAGACGTATAACCCTGTTAATTTCTATTTTTGAACATACTAAAGTCTGAGACCATGGGTTAAGATACTGTTAAGCAGATAATCATGAAGTTAATATTCATGGAGCGAGTTATAATAACTCATGATTATAATTATGCTATAATTGATATCAAATTCAAAAATAAACTCCCTGGAATTTTGCCTCCTTATCTCGAACAAATGTACGGATTTGAAAACAACAAAAGTCCCGGAAGATCTAATTAATACGAAATTTATTGACGAAAACGTGTGTCCAAAAACCCACAACCCCCCCCCCCCCCCCACACCCCCCCTCCCCCAGCCTATTAGACAACGCGCAAAAGTATAAACACTCAAATGATCAGTGTGGTTAGTAATTGTTACTCAAAATAAATATGTATACTCAATTCAATGATTTTCTTATAGTTCTCAAAATATGTACATGATTATGGTCTTGAAATTGTCACAAATACTATTTCATTTTAAAATATTAAAAACACAATTATCCATTATTAAGTTAACCGTAAATTGTGCAAAAATGGTAACATACACTTGCTGCTGTAATTGATTGTTGAGTAATTATGATATATAGTTAAGTAAACTGACCAAGAATTATTTAACTCCATGACGAGACGTAATCAGTTAGGCCAACAAAAATTATTGTATAGATGCACTTTTAAGAGTTGGGCGGTGGTCGGGGTACAACTTTTTTTTTCTTTTTTTGCTTAATGTCAATAACAAACTATATTGAAACATGTGTGTATTAATAAGGTTATCAAACACAAAAGTCAAGTTGATTTACTCAAAAATGCATTATGAGTACATATGAAAATGCTAAGCAACTGTAAACATCATCGTTTTTACATTCAGAAGTTAAATTGAAAAAAAAAAACTTATTAGGAATTTTTCAAAAATAGGTCGTTATTCGTTTGCAAAGTAAAGGAAAACAACTTTTTGCTGATTTCCAAAATTAGGTTCGGTCGGTGAGACATCAAACATTTTTTTTGGCCGTCTTAAGTTAATAATCAAAGTTATAAACAAAACAATTGGTAATCAGAAGAATAATAATAGAACACATACGAAGCAAGGTGAAGGAGCGAGCGGAGTGCACTTCAAAGTTTTGATTACCTCAAACAAACTCTTATTTGTCATTTAATAGAAATATATTATTTTAAAAGAAAAACCAATATGTGAATACATATTCTAGGTAATATGTGGTTTTACGTATTTAGTTCATAAGTAGGGGTTGCCAAGTGCGTGGTATAGGACTACAGTTTTATAATTTACTAGATGAACGGCTAATGTATTAAAATGAATGATGCTAATGTAAAACAAGGCAAATAGTACCTCAAAACCATTATTTTTTGTGTGTTTTTCCTCTTTCTTGCCCTATAATTGGATCACT
>JAMKCH010039318.1:0-26709 GCA_023653785.1 Ophioderma brevispina | reverse complement strand
TCGGATAAAAACTACTGGCTTGTCTTTAATACACAATTTCAAGCCAACCACTGTACAGGTTCTGTTAGCACATCTATGCCAGGTAACAAAAATACAAATAATTTTGGTGTCTGATTTTTTATGATGTTTTGGATCAGCAAAATCGCTGCTTATCCCTTTAAACAAGGCTAATCATTCTCAATGGCTTCCCATTGGCTAGCTTCCTTCCCGTTCCTAGGAATTGCAGATCCAGCTGGGTCGTGGGTGTACCTGGGTGGGCATCAGTCCTTTTTGGTTCAGCAAGGAATTGATTAATTGATCTATTTTGAGATATATCAGACCTTCCACATTATGTTGCCAATGGAAAAATTTTACGACTTATGCACCTTTGAAATCGATTGAAAATTAGTCCAACCCCCTTCCATATCCCCTACTTCAATTCCAGGTAATTGTATAAATAATAATTTTTAAATGCTTTTCTCAATTAAGGTGTAAGAATTATTTTAAATGGCAATAGCAACCATGCCTGTTTTTGAATTATGCATGTATTCTTATATGTGCGATTGTTGTAAGAGGCTAGTTTTAAGACCAATAAAAAACGATAAAAAATAAGTGATTTACATAAACTTTAGTCTTCTGGATTAATTTAAACTAATACTATAAAATTTAGGTTTTTATTTTATTTTTCATCAAATAACATTGTAGTCTCTGTATTTGGTTATCTTTGATTCCAATGTAGTTTTAACATTATTATTGGTCATGCATAGAAAAAAATTAGTTAAAGACATTTTTTGGCCCTTGTTTGAAAACCAGAATGATGCCCCGTTGGTTTTTTTTGGATCACAGTGTATTTTCTAAAAGGGTATTTAACTAGCTTGAGAATCAATGCCAACTCCAAATAATCTCCCAATTAAAAAAAATCATACTTATTGTATAATTTTAGCCTGTTACACAAACCAAACATTATTTTTAGGCCTGATGGCAGTCCCACCTCACCTGCCCAACCCAGTTTGGTTGTAAGCGGAAACTACCTTTGATGCAAACCGACAGCCATAAATTATAAATCCCGTCGCATCCGTAATGAGTTGTGATCCATCCGTTGTCTATTAATGATGTGGATGTGGACGAAACCGGTGGCTACTAAATAAAAAAATTAAACCCGTCCAGATGGTGGTGTGTAAGAGATGGATATGCGTTCCAGCTGATTTCATTAGTTTTGTTTGTTTTTGAATGCGTTGATATGATTTGTCCACACGGTTTGGTATGGAGGAATTGCCGGAGAACTGATATTGGGCTTAGAACTATTTGTGAGAGTAACTTGCAGTAGGGGCATGAAAAAATGTTTATTTCCCCGGAAGCCAGCTGCAAATTTCCAAATGATGTTTTGGTGTAACAAAAAAAAGGCACAAGTTTCCCTCCAATTCCAATATTTCCTTCGCAACTACCAAAATTTTGTGGGAAGGAGCTTCCCAAATCCCCACTTTTATGCTGTCTTGCATCACATTTCCTGAGATTTTACAGCAGATGCCAAACCCGATGATTTTTCTTTTCTTGCTTTGCTTTTCCAGTTACCCTAACCCAGGCAACTTCCAGGGCCCCAAAAAATCCCCACTTCTGCACTTTTACCTATTGGTGGAAAATTCTGATGGCCCATGTAAAAAAAAACAGGTTTAGATGGTTAAAAGTCCTTCATTTTGAAGAGTAAGAGCATTGATAGATCATGTGTCTTGGTTGAACATTGAAGAAAGCATTTTGTTATCTAAAGCCTCATTCCTTCAACTTAATCTTTAGAAAGGAGATTTCATCAGAAATGATAAGTACTACGGTAATGTAAATGTTTATTCTTACGTCAATTTTGATTCTTGTGGCACAAAACTGTCTGATTAATGTGTTTTTACCTCACACCCCAGATATGTATGCATCTGGCACCCCCTGATAGGCCCTTGAAAGTGTACCATCACAATCAACTCCTTTTGGGAGTAAGCTTTAGGAACTTGGGAGCATAGCCTCAAGAAATCTTGAGAATGGCAGAAAAATAAAATGATGCAAAATTAATTTCTTTTGATTAAGTCACAAATTAATGTCCACACGCTGTTTTGTTAACCCTAAAAAGAAGGTTTAAACAAACCTGTAGCCTCTAGTAATATTGAACAAACAGTTCTTACAGAAAATTTCTGACTTTAGCTCAGATTGTGGCGGTCAGATCCCAGAAAAGGCGCAACATTATTTTCTGACGGGCCTGGTTCATGCAACTATCAGTCCCTTTTATGGAGACATCTTTCTTGAAGAGGGCGCTTGCTGGGTAAAATACTTGCTCATGTTGCTTACAGTTTATTATTTTGGCCTGAATAATGTTCATGGACAATAAAGGGGGATGCCCGATTTCCCGTCCCCGATTTAAGTAGATGAAGTTTTCATATTGACAGAATGGCCTTTATCCCAATTCCCCATCTGTAAATTTTTTTCGCCGATATTCCCATCCGTTTTGATGTGAGACATAAAACGGATTTTGTAGCTCCATAGAGTACTCGTAAGATTAATATGTGGTCGACCAAATTTGGGGCAATATTTCGCTCATAACTTCCAAACTAACTATCGTTTAGCCCTAAGTTTTCACAGGTCAAATGAGAAAAATAGTAGCTTTCTTCTGATACCAAAATTGGACCACTTCCGTTAAATTTTTGGGTTCCCTGGGGACGAGGCTATAGCCGATCGGGCATGGACTTTAAGGCGGACTCTGAATTTTGAAATTTAATTTCTTTTTTGCATATATTGATTAAGAAAGAATTTTTAACTAGAACTAAAGAATCAACAC
The DNA here is from genome assembly GCA_023653785.1 of Ophioderma brevispina. Lineage (NCBI taxonomy): Eukaryota > Metazoa > Echinodermata > Ophiuroidea > Amphilepidida > Ophiodermatidae > Ophioderma > Ophioderma brevispina. Next base: position 23,915 of record JAMKCH010039318.1, on the reverse strand, counting down.
GAAGTGCTCGCTAATTCCAATGTTTGAGATAATCAATTTTTTTTTGTTTTATGTGCAGTATAACAGTACTGGTAAAGGATCTGTGTATGACAAAATCTGGATCCAGAATTTTATTCAAAGTTTTGATTTTCTCTATGAAGAAGCAATTTGAGCTTAGCTATTTCACCAAGTGATTTTGTATGTGGACCAAGCATTATTTTATATTGCAAATGCATTGATTTTGAAATTAAAAAAAAAATTGAGGGCACCGTCCCTCACATGAAATCTCTCAGTCAGCCTTTAACTAGCCCTTAAATTAAGAAATATCTTGTTGAAAAGTTGCTGCTTGCTGGAAAAAATGCTTATGTTGCTTCATGCTTTTATTTTTGCTTTAATTTTATTTTTGCGTACTTACTTGCCTCTTTTGCTCTATCCTGGCTCTCTTCACTGCTTACAGACAATCTATACGCACAAGGCTCACACTCCTATGCTACAAGAACGTCGGGTGTATTCAAAATGCTAGAAATTGTACAAGGTAAAAGTTGCTTTCTTTTTATGCAGTGGTTTTGCAGTGCCATCCATGTCTGTGCCAAAAGTTTTTGCGTGTTTGTATTGGTGTCCTTTACTGTCATCATCATCATCTTCATCGATCATCCACTTTAGTTTAAAATGAAGCAGATTAGATAAGGAAAACATTAGGATAAAAAATACATAGCTGTTAATTTACCACTTCGTTTTAGCTATCTTTTGTGATTTTTTTAGCAAATCTTATGGTCCTAGATGTCCGTGTTTCGTTAATTGAATTTTTCTGGCCCCTCTTTCTGGGCGGACACATTTGATTGGTTCCCTTTTGATCATTTGCACAATGATAGTCTCCATATTGTGCCATTACAACCCTTTGAATGATAAAAACTGCACTGATAAACAATCAAGCCAATGCCGTGTAACATCACTGCATAGTAATATGAATGACAACTATTTATATGGGTTGAAGTGCAACTTTGAAACTGGTATAATCAGAGGCGGATCCAGGAATTGAAAAACAGCAAAATTACCGGGGCTGAATTTGTCCAAAAATGAGGTTAGTTGCAAAATTTTTGCAGAATTACCGGGGGCACACCCCCCTCCCTAGATCCGCAGCCTGTAATTTTCACATTGAAGGTTTGCTATGGCAACAATATATGGGGATGTGTAAATATGTTCAGAATAAGCAGAACATAAATATGTTCTTTTAATGGGATTACCTCTATTCTGGATTCGTTCGCACCATTGCTGATATGCTGTCTCCTGGGGCGTGGCACTCTGGGCTTGCTGTTCGTGAAGATCTCGCTCTTGACCGGATCCAGAAAAGGGAATGCAGGATCATTACTTGAACAAAGGTTATTATCACTTAAAGTGAAGCTCTTGAGCTGTGCAAAATCTCAGGCTTTACATGATAGACGTGAACAACGTTGTCTGGTTGCTTCACTCTCTTCTTGATTCCTGAGCGCTTCAACCACTCTGGGTTCCACCTATGAAGAGCACATCCACGGGCAGATACTAAGAAACTCAACAACTTTGCTTCGTGGACCAAAATTAGGACAATCGTTACAACAAAGTCCACTACTGTCATGACTAATTGTACATGACGCACAGCTGTCTATTAATGTTTTTTATGTTAATTTATGTTCTGGTTGATTTGCTTGGTGAATGGCTTTGAATGGTATTGTGTTTGTGTGCTAGTGTGTCGAAGTGAGTGTTTGTATGTGGTTGGTTGTTAATGGTGTGAGTGGTGTATTTTTTGTGCTGTAATTTGTATTATAAATTTTGTTTTTTAGATATAATGACTTATAAAGATATCTTTTTACTATATTAATTATTTTATTGTGTATAATATTGTAAAATTGTTGTAATCAAGCTTTATAATGTGCTGCAAATGACAATTTTAATAAACCTTTAATGAAATGAAATAAATATTAAAGTTTGAAATTATGAGGTAAAATTATGCTTTAATTGGCAGTCTTGTGAAAAAATGTTAATTTGTTTGTAAAAAATTTTGTTTTGACTGTCTTAAATGTTAAATCAATTTACATGAAAATGTATTAGTTTTTTATTGAGTGGTAGAATGTGCATTGCATTAACACTTGCCACAGCACTGCATCATTGCAAAAATTGTCATTGTCATTATGACCTACCCTGTAGAATTCATCATTGCACTTTTGAAATCCCGTTTGTCAAATGAAATTTAGATTCTTATTTCATGATATAATGCCGTGCTTTTCGTTTGTTTAATTTTCTTAGCTGTCACAGGCACTTAATTCATTACTTGGGAATATTTCGCCAGTGAAATACTGAGAGTAAAAAAGTTGATAACAAGACAAGTCACAATTTGTTTGGAGGGGATTGCTTTTCAATTTGTCATTGTGTAACAGGGAGTTCAGCTGCAGTTTGTTATAGTGTAGGATGTGGATGATTCAAAGTTCATCTGAGGTCCCATGTTTCTACTTCCATCTTGCCAGTGTGGAATCACTCAAGTTTACTTCTGTATTTTTCAACTCTAGGTTCGAAAAAACATGTTTTTTGCAAAAAACAGGTTTCTCGATCTAAAACCACTAGTTGTGTTGCCTTAATGCAGAGACCCATAGGGACCCACTTAGTCCCCTGTTGTTTTTTGTCTGTTTGTTGATCAACCAAACTTGGGTCCGTGCATCGTGATCCCCCCCATTGTTTTAACCAGGTCAAAGTCACATACCATGTCAAAAGGTCATGTGAGGTCATTGTAAATAGGTTGCAAATTTAAACCACTTGACCCCATTTAAAAATTTGAGTTCAATTGGAAACCACCTTGGTGTTATGGAGTTCACAATGCAAACCCTCATTTGTTTATGATGTCAAAGTCACCTCAAGGTCAAGGTCATTTGAGCCTACATTCACAACTTGGTTTTATCATCGGGCACTTACCTCTATACATGGATAGCGTGGCGGGAACGATCAGACAGTGAAACATTTTGTCCTCCTTTGTGATTCAGAACCCGTCTCGCAACTAGCATTACTTTCATGGCCTTGTACGTCATTGAAATTTACTCAAAATAAGGGAAACGAGAGGTTTTTTTTTCACACAAAGGAATTTGTTTATTTCAAAAGAAAACAATTAATGAACAAATAAAGCATTTCCGGAAAAATAATGAAATAAACTGAGAAAGGTGAAATAATAATAATAGCAAGCAATAATACAGAGCATGTTTAACATAGATAAATTGCATATTTGGTGTAAATCAATATAGAAAGAATGAATGAATGAGAAAGGCTCAACGAATCAATCCACTGCCTTTATTATTATTATAAAATAAAAATAATAAAAAAGAAGATGGATTTGGGAGGGGATGGGGAGGGTGATTGGGGACTGTGGAAGATAGAGTGTAGTGAGAGGGTACTGGATGGCCTGGTTAGGGCATGGTGCTCGGAGTGCCATGCATTGGATTGGGAATTCGCGGATTGCCTTTGTCTGTGGTGGAATTTTCCTTTTTTCCTTGTTTCCCTTCATTTAGCTTGCGGTAGGTCTGTTCGTTCGGGGCTTTGCACTTGTTTCTTCTCCTTTTGCTCTTTCTTTGCATTGGCGTTTCTGCTTCCGCTTTCTTGCTGTGCTTGGACTTTTGCTTTCCTTCCTGGTCATTTTCGTGCCGATCGACCTTTGCTGAAGTGTCATTGTGCTTTTCTTTGTTCTGGTACTCTCATGTTTTTCTCGTTCTTGCCCTTTGTCCTTGTTCTCGTCGTGTCCTTGTTCCTGTTCGGTCTTCTCTTGCTCTTTGCTTCCCTCTTTCCCTGTGCTTGTCCTGCGTTTCTTTCCTGTTTCTTTTTGGGGGGGCGTTGTTTGGTTTGCGGTGAGATGCGAGGAGCGGCTATGAGGGTGGGGTTGGGGGAGTGAGGGGAGCGGAGATTATGTGACGGTGCTTTTGGAAGGGAATGGAATGGGTAGGGGTATTTTGATGTGCACATGGGATTTTGCCGTGGAACGTGACGGTGGGGGAGGGAATGGGGAACTCAGCGTGCATAAATATGCAAAGATCACCCTGCCTAATACACTAAATAAGAGCAAATTTCCAAAATAAAAAAACGGATGAAATGTGTAAAAAATAAATACGTGAATAATAGCAGATCTTTGTAAACATATATTTGATTAAATAACACGAATTAAATGAATGCATGAAGGAACGAATTATGAATGGATGTAACGAATAAATTCCCAACTTACCACTTCCCTTATGAATAAGTAATTAATTATTACGAATGTGAATAAAATAACAAGAAGTGAAGGAAAGTAAATTGAAAAGGGACTGGGAATTGAGTTGTAATGGATGTGGCAGTGGAATTCTGATGGGAAGTTTAATTTTACGTGAGGGGAATTGAGTTGAAGTCCGAGGACTAGAGTTCGTGGATGGGGCCATTAACTTGAAGTGGTAGTGGAGGGTATAGATGTATGGATTCACTGACGGGGTAAGGGGATGTGGAGGTATATGTAGGGGATGGTGAATTGATGGAGAGTGAGGGAAGTGAAATTGTTTCCTGTAAACTAATTCACACAATATTATAACACAATGTGTTTCAGGCATAACAAATTTCTTTTGGCAACCTTTTAATGTTTCAACCTTTCAAGCAATATTTGTGTATAACTGCCAATTGCAACTCCAAATGCTACGCTACCGTACAGTAAAGTATAAGCCATCATTTAGGATGTCTGTATCAACGCCAATTAGCGTAATGTGACTGGAATAATTTGTCGATGCTACTACCACCCAATTTTTTAAAAATATAAGATTTTTACTTTCACATACAGAAATATTCACAAGTGCATTGACTTCGGCATTGAATCTGTACTGTGACCTCTCATTTGCTGCCCTCTAAAAAATTGCCGCTGGTGAAGTTCCGGTTGTTTTCAATCGCCGTACTATTATTACTTGCGATCCCGCTATCCATTATAATAAGGTTTCAGTGTTATCGACGGTTTTCAACAAAAACTCATTTCTTCTCGATTAAAAAACAGGCTTTTTCAATATGCAAAAAATGTGTTTCTCGACAAAAAACCTTGGTTTTTCAATTTAAGTTGTAACCTGTGTTTTTCAGGTTGACTTGGGGCCCCTGGGGCACACGTTGGAAAAAAATTTTTTTTTTTCGACTTGGAGATTTCTGATTCCTTATGATGAAGCCAATCATTCATACCTTTTCACTAATTGAACTGTCTTTATATGACTGATCTCTTATTTATTTATTATTTTATTTATTTAAGCTTTCCATTCATACAGGGTGCTCCTCATGAAGAACAACTGCTATCGTTATGAAGCCCTGTTATATAGGCCTACAGGATAACTTTAAATACAAGTTACCAGTCATTACATCCAGATTGCTGCCAAATGGGCCCTTTGCCAATATTTTGATTTTAGTACCATCTTATTTGAGAAGCTGTTGTAGAGATCTAATAATCATGTTAGATTTAGTTTTAAGGGGGGGTGCTGGAACCATGACATCTGCTAGACTACGTGAAAATGCTAAATCCAGATGCGAATCTTCATCCATGGTTAAACATGTGTCAGAATCACCTGCAGGTGTCAGCAGAGAGGCAAAACAACATTATACGTCCATTATAGTTGCCAATGGTTTACTTTTTAATGTTTGTATGTGGTCAAAGAACTATGTTATGTCCTCTTTAGATTATTGTGTGTCGTTAGTTCTGGGGTGAACGGATATATTGCGATATTGAAATTAACAAGGCAATAATTTGGGTATGTTCTGGCTTATAAGCTTGGTAAATTTTTTCTGAATGATATTGATGTTTACCAGATTATACATTTCACTGATGAAGCTCTTACACAGAGCATGTTTCACAGAACAAATGTGTCCCATAAAATTATGCACTTTCAGCAGAAACACTTAGAGGCACTACTAGTTTAGTATTGAAAAATAAAAAGAATTAATCACTATTTTTTGTATTCCACAGATCCATCCATTCATCACAAAAGAGAGATCATTTTAAAGCTTTAGATGAATGCGTATTTTGATACAAATCTCAGGATTTCTTCGGTACCAAGTGTGACCAACTGGACAAAATCTTTTTGAACGTTGAAACAATTGAAGGCTCCAGTGGACCTGCCTTGGATGTTTAGCAACCCTCTATTGTCAAATTTTCCATAGAGATCCAGGCAAGGGCTGAAATAAGCATGGTCAAGGGCAAATATTTTAAACGCTGCTAAAAATGCAAATGCCCCTGGTTCTGAAAAAAACTGTGTACATTTGTATAGACAGGGCAATAAAATGTTAAAAAACACCAAAATTGCTCCTGATCTGAAAATCCTTATTCAGAAGCCCTGGATCCAGGTACTACATTTATAAATCCTTAAATAAATCCTGTTTGGCTCTCACAGTATCTTTAAATGCGCACAGGGTAGTTATGTGTTATAAACATTCAATCAGGTGTCACAATCGATCCATTCTTTATGTTAGTAATATGGTTCTGTCACAATGGAAGCGATTATTTCAAGCAAGCTGTGCCAAGATCAATGACATTTCCTTTCCTCAATTGGTTGATATGGACAACACATAAAAATGCCGTGTTTCATTGGACATGGAGTGAGTATTGGACAAAGGCATAATCTCATGGCCTTGATAATCCAAACTGCAAATACTTTTGTAACTACCTGCCCCACTATCTAAATGTTACAGATTTTTTTAAAGTCCAACTGGCATATTTTTACAGATTTTTCGAAGGACCCCCAGTTGCATTTGTTATACTGTAGATGCATAATCTTTGAGTTAAAAAACAATGCCTTATTGTAGCATCATCGAGTATATCCAGTTACTATCATTACCCAAATGCAGTAACAAAAGAACATAATTATTGCCCAATTTCCCGTGCTCACAATTTATAGAAATAGTACAATAAAACTGAAAGTAGGATGGATAGCTGTGATATGAGGCCTGCCTTAAAGGTGCAATGAGAGTGTTCAAATGAACAGGTCCAAAAAAAAAAATGTAAAAATATGATTTTGTCACTGGTGTGAAAGTTTTATATAAAAATATCCCCATCGTAGGGCTGTACATATTCCCGGGGGGGTACCCCCCTCCTTTGGTAAGTCTTACCGGGACAGAATTATCGAGCGGTTCCCAACGTCACTTTTAAAAAAATATAGTTTTAAAATTTTTACATTTCCGTTTACTACTCACGAGTCTCCCACAATATTCCAATCCTGAATGAACTATTCCATAATGTAACCCAGATTGATGCAAACATTGATATTTATCGCTTGATTGGAATTGTTGCCGCTGATTAACCGCAAATCGCATCCAACATTACCTAGCTCAGTCACACATTGCAATTTCTTGATGCCTCCACCCTCCCTTGATGGAAAATTCCATTCACCGCGTGGTTTTTTAGGGTTCGGCTCGTGAAGTTGTCATACTGTACGACGGCTGGTGTTTTACGTCAATCTCAGCCGATATGTTCAGCTTACCGGCATGTTCCACGATCGGTTTTTTACGTTGTGAATGGGTGTAGATTAACTAAAGTTAAATAAAAGTACACGATTGTAGTCAATCAAGAGTTCTTCTTATGGAATTACATGAAAAGGTTGTGTTTGCCATCGCTGTTAACTTTCAAAACATGAAATATTTGAAGGTATGTTATTAGGGCTGTGACCTAACGTGTAATGACGTTCCCGGTACTCGTTTGATTTTCGGGCGAGTACCCGGGTACCCGACACCGCCTGACTGCAGAGCAAAATTCGGCACCAAGTTTTAGAAGAAGAATCGTCCCTGACAATACATACCGTCAAATATTTTCCATGTTTTTGAAGTTACACGATGAACCCAACCTGTTCTAATGTAATTCATAAGAAGAATCTTTATTTTCTACACGTGTACGTTTATTTAAACTTTTATTCATCTAAACGCCACTTCACAACGTGAAAACCGAGCGGGGACCCCCGGTCAGCTGACAAATCGGCTTGCGATTGACTTTTTAAACAACAAACAACAGCGGGCCGTATACATCTAACCACTTAACGCGCCGACCTACCACCACGCTGAATGGAATTCCATCAAGGGAGTGTGGAGGCATCAAGAAATAGAGCAAGGTGCTTAGCCTCGGTATTTTGTTTTTATGTCGATTTGCGGTTATCAGCGGCAACAATGTCAATCAAGCGAGTAAATATCAACGTTTTGCTCCAAATCTTGGTTATACTTAATGATAGTTTTTCATTCAAGGATGTATATTTGTTCGTGAGCCTCGTGAGTAGTAAGAACTTAAATTGTAAACTTATATTTTGTAAAAGTGACGGTCGGGAACACCGCTCGATAATTCTGTCCCTGTAAGACGAACGGGCGGGTACCCGGTACCCGGGAATGTCAGCAACAGCCCCTAGTATATTGTCAATGAGAGATTTTTTTTCCTACTACTTGGTGCGCCGAATTTTGCACTCAGGAAGTTTCGTGTACCCTGGGTACTCGTCAACCGAAATCATAACGATTACCCGGGAACTTCATTACCCGTTAGGTCACACCCTACCCATCTGTAAGGATTTAAGTTGAGAACTGTTTTCTTTGGTACAAATTGGAAATTTCTAATTTTGTAGCAAATACGAAATTCAATACGAAATTCAGCCTCTGCTTTCTATTGAAATATAAGAATACAAATCACCTTTTTTGTTTCATTTTAATTTTTTTGTATCCAAATACAAGTAGGTAATCTATTGAGTGTCTAAGCGGTATGAAATCACTACATAATCACGCAAAGATGATAACTCACTTGAAATCTCTTGTTGCAAACCTCTAAATACTCTGTCCATATTATGTCAAGTCCACTGAATAGTAGTCCTTCCTTTTAACTTTTACGGCAAATAACTTCAGTTCTCTGAGATGTCCAAGGCATCTAAGGACTTCCTGCTGCCCTCCCTCCCTCAGGTCAGGCCACTTGACTTCTTCATGGGAAACAGACGGTAGCATACAAACTACTTAAAACTTAACCCTGGTCTCTTGCATTTGTGTTGACCTTATACAAATATGCCAGGAGGTCAAATTTAGCTTGAATGGATGCGTACTGGATAGGTGCAGTAATTCCCTTGAGGGTGTTTCTTAATCATAATCATTTGTAACTATATGATATGGTCAGTGAAAGGTTTTCATTGCTATAGTGCATTGAATATAACACAGAAACATCAAAACAAATCATAGGATTTCTCACTACCTCTCCACACCTGCAATTTACTTCACTGCCATTTAAGACGGACCATGCTATATTTTTTAGATGTACATTCAAACCTCTTAAAAATGTATATCTTTCTTGATTAAATATAGAAGTAATGCTCAAAACTTAATAACTAATATTTATTGATAAATGGTCATTTGTGAAAGCATCCCACCTTTTGGGCCTTAGGGTTTGTCAATTGTTGCCTATTGTCACCAGCATTGAATATCATGTAATTGTTAGCAGGCAAGTTCTGTGGAACGTCAGTATTTTCAGCATGGTTGTGCCCCATGTCAGTAGTGTCAGCAGCAGTTGTGGCCCTAAATGTCAGTAATTGTCAGCAGCAGATTTGCTGGGGAATGTTCAGTATTGTGCAAGCAGGTTTGCCCTGTACTGTCTGTTGTCCCAGCATGTGTGCTGTGGAATGCCAGTATTGTTAACACTGGTGCTGTGGAACAGTTAGAGGGATTATTGTTTGGAGAGGGCAGGTGTGCCATGAATTTCAGTGTTGTTGCTAGCATTGTGGTGGGACAATTTCAGTATCCTCACCAGCTGATGTGCGTGTGGAATGTCAGGCATTATTGGCGAGGGGGCGGGATGTTTCTGTGGGTGGGTGTTCAGTATTATATACTGAGTGGGTGGAGGCCTGGTGGTAATAATCATATTAGGTGGTCCCACTGGGGTGGTGCTGGAATAGCAGGGGATCGAGATCACCATGCGGGTGGGGTTTGAGCTGTGGATGTATTGTGGGGGGGCGCAGGTTTGCTTTTGAATGTCAATCGGTTGTCCCTCGCAAGTGGCGGTGGAATATCGTATTGTCAAATCAGCTGGTGTACTGTGGAAGGTCATTATGACAGCAGTGCCCATGGGAATGCAGTAGGTGGGCTGCGCCAGTGTTGGGAATTCAGCATTGTCTTGTTTCTAGATGTTCCCTCCTGCACAATAAAGTGAAAGTTATGTGGCGTACTTAAAAAAAGGCAGAAATTCATTGCACACCTGTAAGGCTGTAACTTATAAACAATGGGTGACTCATCTGTAGCTTCAGCTGTATGACTCCACAAACATCTTTAATTATTTTCCCTTTATTACTTTCCTCAAATTAGCTAATTTTATTAACAATTACTCATTCACATCATAAGTTTATGACAAATATGAAAAAAATTTGACAATTCACTTGCCATAGACACCGTGTTATGTGCTATCGTCAACTATTAACCATAATCACCATAAGGCATATAAGTAATTGTTACTAAATAAATAAAAGATAAAATGGTACAGCGATGACACGCTGCAACGCAACTTTTCTAACTTGTATTATGATGCCGTATAAGGAGGGGGGTCCCCGCGGGGGGGGGACAGGGGGCAGCTGCGTTCGGAGGCGGCTAAGAGTTCCTTGACGTTGGCGGGTTGGGGCGTCAAACGACCCCGTATTCCCGCCTGCTTAATTAACCAAGTGATTTTTTACTTCCCAACATAAGCGTAGGCTTACCAGATATGCGTCTAATCTAAGAGAAGCAGCACATTGGGGAAATTACAACAGACACCAAGACCGGGGTTTACTTGTGGATCTACTACCATGCAGGCTAAGTAAATGTTCCTTGTTTAAATCATTTTGAAAGTAAAATCTTTTACGAACAAAAATTTCACCACATGAATATACTGATACACGTCTTGTTGATGGTGTTTTACTGGCAGAGCGACCTTCACAACTTGAAAATTCGCTCGTTGTGATGTTTATTGACACACTTCATCCATTAATTTCTGGTAGGAACTCATTTGGAGAGTTTATTAAGCTAATGATTCTCGGTTGCTAGTCCCATGCCCACCTGCCGTAAACAAGCATGTTTCGTTTTTCCTAAATTTTGTATATTTTGGGTTGGAATTGCATTCTTACAATTTAAAGCTGTGAATGCTATTAGTTAACAACTAGAGCTTGGCAACAAATTCTTCTAGTGATTTCAAGGTGTTTCTTCTCAAGGTGAACATACAGCGTGAGTCAAAAGTAATACACTTCCTTGATAAGTTGTGATATTCCATGTACGCTTTTTTCACTCATGAATGGTTGTAACATATGAATATAATACAACATCCCATCTTTTGATACAAATTTATGGGGCTATGGTCATGGATGACTGCACAGGGGACAATAACTGAACCCATGTTCAATTGGTAATTGCGTCATTAAGCCCTAGGTATAAAAAGATGAAAATCATGAATTCGACCACAGTGATTTTGTTGTGTACACAGGCCATAAATGGGTCATGTATGCTTCAAAGACCCATGGCAAAAAGTTGGCGGCAAGTCCTCATTTTTCCTTTTCTTAAATTACTCGTGTGCAGTCATCCATTCCCTACCCATAAATTTGGGTATCAAAGATGGCAGGGGGTTAAGTGTACTATAATCAATGTTACAACCATCCTGAAAATATTATCACAATGTCTACCACAGCTTATCAAGGAAGTGTTAGACTTTTTTTTGACTCACACTTAATTGTTATTGTCCTTTGAATCTTCAATGTTCTTTATAATTCGTCAAGCTCCAGAGTTCCTTAAATATTCTTATAGTTTAACTTTTTGCATCTGCTAGAAGCACAGAGGGATAATCTTTAAGTGTGTGTGGGTGTGTGCTTTTTCTGGGATGTCTTGTGTATCTATTTCAGTATGTTGTCTTGTGTAAAAGGGTTGACCTAAATGTTAACCGTAAACATAAGTGCCTGCTGTTTTTTAACATAAATGCTCACATTTTCATGCCACTTGTCTAGTCCTTTGATAATGCCCCACAGTTTACCCTCTCACAAGTGGGTTCAAAGGTCATCTAGAAGTCATGGCCCAAATGGTCAAATTTAAAAATTGCTTGGTGTATCCCTATGTAGATCATTATCATGGACACTTTTGATACAATGGACCTTGGGTATTGTCCCACATGTTGGTGACTTATGTGACTTGGCACTCCCAAATGTTAGAATTATAAAACTGTTGGTATCAAATCCATATGTTCTTGTTTTCATAATACTTATACAGTGGTCCTTGGGTATTGTCCCCCAGTTTGGGACCTTTACCCCCATTCACAAAACCCCGCGATCGAGACGACACATGCTTTCCATAACTCTGTATTTTTTTTGCCCAAGCACTTATTTGACAAGATTCTTTTATTAACATGTTTTATTACGAGTACAATTGAGTAACATTGACAAAAATCAATGCCACATGTTCGTTGCTAAAAATGACACACTTTTTTGAGGTATCCAGTAATTATGCTGCCCACTCTGCTAGTGTATATTGGTGTTTCCTCCATTTTTTTAAGGGTGACACCTTTTCTTTCGACATTACTTTCTGACAACCCTAATGAATTCGGAAAACCTTAATGGCATAAACACAACCGTGTGGTTTATTCCGTTAAGGCCGTAAAGGTTCCGATTGCATAGGTGTCAGAAAGTATCAGAAAAGTGTGTCACCTTATGGAACCACCCTTTATAATTGATGTCTTTTCTACCAGATATATCAGGAATCTTGTTTTATGGTCCCTTGGCCAAGGTAAGAAAAGTAGGTTGTTAGTAAATATCAAATATGACAATGATAAAACAAATCTTACCACCCCTTACACACTATCACAAAATCTCTTAATTCACTAAGCGTTACGATATTAAAAATTTGACAAGTATAGTTTATACGCTCTTTTCCCTTTTTTCACAGATTAATTTTGCTAATTCACGCAACGAAGCAAATCAGCTTCTTCTTAAGGAATGGTTATTTCAATTAGAGATTTACTATTGTGTCTGCACACTTTGTTGAATTAAAAGTGAGTGGGTTGGTTTACATACCAAGGCCTATGTCTAGAAGCACACTTGTTTCAACTTTGTTAGTTTTTTCGGCTAGTGTGGACGCAATGGTCTCTTACGTAATTGTAGTGTGTACTCACCTTTATATTTAACTAATCAAGATTACTAATCTTCGTCAATAAGCAATTTTGCAGTGTGTACTGTGGTATTAATCATAGACACCAAACGCCTCATACATGATAAGGCCACAGGAATTTGATTCTTAGTTTCCTGTGGATCAGCATTCAGATTTGCCGCTGTGGCAATAATTCATTATTTGGTGAAAAATGTGGTTTTCTTGAAACTTGATATAACAACCAATTTTCAGTTGCTCAAATTTTCAAGCATCCCTTCCTGTTCATTTTAACAATTAACTTGGGAGGGGTGCAAGTAAAAAAACCATACATAACTGATTTCCCCAGATTTTTGTCCCGCTTGTCATAATACTGGGTGCAAAAACTGATTGAACTGATTTGTAAAATTTTGAAGAAATAAACATGCAAATACCCTTGTTTTATTAATCAGGCACTTTTATGTATAATTAGAAGGTTACTAGTGTATTCAAGAGCCTTTATGTATAATGAATGACATGTAAATAAATGACAGTAAAATGAATATAAACAGACAGACCTCGTCACCTTTTAAAAAATTTCCAACAGGACACTAAATATTCAATTCCATTGGCCTATATGATTAACATTGAAATTGATGCCTCACATTGTGTCCTGAATAAAATTACAGTTTGTTCTGAGATCAAATCTCCTCAAAACCAGGGAGTGTATTAATGGCCTAGTGAATTAACTAACCTGACTTTGCAAACAGAATTGAGACTATTGGCTCAAGGTGTGATAACAATGCATATTTATTTTTCCTATTGATGCAAGAGCTTAAATTCAGCTGAGGCTTAAGTGATAGATGGTTTCACATATCAGGGGTCCCACAAAATCAAAGTACTGATTTTTGCCTTGATGTAAAGCTTTCCATAATTAACAAACACTCTGAAGATTAAGCTGCGAAAACAATGTCAATATTCTTTGTACAAACTTGTGAATTTCTATTTTCGTATAGGAGCAAATCCGAAATTCCACATCCTATTTTTTATATTGAATTAAAGCAAATGAAAGGACATTTTTCCTATTTTCAGACATTTCTTAGCCAAATCCTGGTACTGAATCTAATTGATTGTCTAATCTATATAAATTACTATTATGCCAACAAATTTGGGTGCCTCAAATCTCCGTTTGACCTTTTTTTACTTCACAAATATAATTGTTCTGTAAGAAATTGTGCTCGGGCCATGCTATTGCAAAGGATGTTTTTATACAAATGTCACAGCAATCAGGAAGCCATTTTCACTCCCTCATCTTCACCAACCCGTCACCAACACATTCCATTAGGGCAAATTTATCGCCTATTACTTCCCAGCGTGCTTTCAGCTAGTGCTTAGCTTACTATTACCTAATTGGTTTAACTAGAATTGTGATTATCTCCACGCTCACCTGCTGTAAATGCCATTGGCACTAACCAGGGTTGTAGCTCGCAATTTTAATGGTGGGTGTTATTTGATTGAAAATTTTCATATTTTTAATAATGTTATCCTAAAATTGTCAAATTTGCATAAAATTATTAAGTGTCATTTTTTTGCTCTTTGGTGGTGGGCTCTAGAGTTAAACTTGGTGTTTATTGGTGGGCTCTGAAGCTGAGTCGTGGCTCTGCCGCCCACCACCCGCCCACTGTAGCACAACCATCCCTGCATCTTCTTATGCTAGCCATACTTAATAAAGTCCATGTATTCCAAAACAGGCCTAATCAGCGTAACATTCTAAACCACCAGAGCAGCTTGAGCAATTGGGTATCTGAATGTGTCAAAATTAGATGGGGATACGCTTTGAATTACTTTGAATACTGCACCATGCTGTAACGTTGAAAATTTACAGCACAGTGTGAAGTTCATCCACAAGCTAATGTAAACATGTGAAAACTTCTACAACTACCTCATATCGGCTCGGGAGTTTAGAGGCTTTGAAAGTGGCTCAAATTTTATTATTTCAAGATCCAAGTACATTCTATGTCCCCCCGCCACGTTTGTTCGGCGAAGGGGTCACACTATAGAAATTGCCTCCTCCGTCCGTGTTGTGTGCGTGTCTGTTGTGTCCCTCGCGCACTCTTTGGAACTAAGCAAGTGTGGGTTCCATCTTCGCAACATAGATGTATCTGAAGTACGCGTTGGGTGGGATCCAAAGTGGTCATGTGTCATGGTGTCAAAGGTCAATTGTTCAAAATAGGGTCAAAATGGGCAAAAATCGGGCTAACTCGCTATAATAAACGTTGTCAACACGATATCTTTTGATTGGAGCAAGTTATGGGTTCCATCGTCGCACATAGATGTCACTCAAGAAGGCTGCGGATGAGTTCGAAAGAGGGGCATGTGGCATTGGTCAAAGGTCAAATGGGGTCACAAACTAGGCAAAATGGAGTTAAATTGCTATAAACCTTATCGTTGTGGGTAGGATGATGAAACTTGGTGGGTGTGGTCACATTCAGTGCCGAAATTTTGAAGGTCATTTCAAGGTTCATCCGAGTCATCCAAGTTCAATCTACCTTACATGTGGTAGGAGGTGAAAATTCCGCTAGGTGTTGTCATACAGTCAGTACCCAAAAATTTTGAAGGTCTTTCAGGTCATCCGAGGGTCATCCAATGTCAAATCACTTAACATGTGGTAGGAGGATGAAAATTGGTAGGTGTGGTCAACATTCAGTACCAAAAATTTCGAAGGTCAGTTCAAGGTCATCCGAGGCATCAAGTCCAAATCAACTTAACATTTGTAGGAGGACGAAAATTGTTGGTGGTGGTCAACATTCAGTACCAAAAATTTTGAAGGTCATTTCAGGTCACCGAGGTCATCCAAGGTCAAATCACTTAACATGTGTAGGAGGATGAAAATTGGTGTGGTGTGTCAACATTCAGTACCAAAAATTTTGAAGTTCATTTCAAGGTCATCCGGAGGGTCAATCCAATGTCAATCACTTAAACCATTGGTAGGAGGATGAAAGTGGGTGGGTGTGGTCCACATTCAGTACCAAAAATTTATACGGTCCTTCAAGGTCATCCAAGGTCCAATCAGTTTAACATGTGTGGAGGATGAAAATTAGTGGTTGGTGTCAACATTCAGTACCCACAAATTTTGAAGGTCTTTCAAGGTCATCCGAGGTCAACCAGTTCAAATCACTTGTGGTTTGGAGGGTGGTTGGAGGGTAAAATTGGTGGTGTGATCAACCTTCTGTGGTCCAAAACTTTTGAAGGTCAGGAAGGCATGAGTGGGTCATCCACGGTCACAAATCAACTCTAATATGTGCGGTATGAGAGTCTGAAAATTGGTGAGTGTGGTCATCAGTCATCCAAAAAAATTTGATGGTCATTTCAAGGTCGTGTGGGGTCCTTTAGGTCAACACTAATCATGTGTAGGATGATGAACTTGGTGGGCCTCACAATCTTCCTCTGCATCTTAAAATTGTTGCTTCTTGTTTTTTAGCTACCGCCTGGTAGGGGGGACCTTGGGGTTCGGACCGCCTTGTTGCACCTTAAAAGAACTCTGTCCATATTATGTCAAGCCACTGAAGTAAGTAGTCATCCTTTTACGCAAAAACTTCAGTTCCTCTGAGATTCAGGGAAATCTCAATGCATGCTCTGCCCCTTCCTCCCTAGGTCATGGCCCACTTGACTCTTCATGGGAAACAGACTGTAGCAATACAACCTTACAACTTAACCCTGGTCCTTGCATTTGTGATTATACAAATACCAGAGGTCAAATTTAGCTTGAACGGATGCCGAGACTGGATGCAGGTGCAGTACTTCCCTTGATGGTTTTTCTCTAAATCATATCATTTTGTTACCTATATTAAGAATGGCAGGTGAACGGTTTTCATTGCTATAGGGCGAGTGAATATAACATCTAACATCAAACCTCTCCACCTGCATTTACATTCACTGCATTTAAGACTGTGCGGACATGATATATTTTTTAGTGTACATTCACACATCATTAGAAGATATCTTTCTTGATTAAATATAGAAGTAATGCTCAAAATAATTATAACAATATTCTCACTTGATAAATGTCATTTTGAAAGCATCCACTTTGGGCCTTAGGGGTTTGTCACGTTGTCCTATTGTCACCAGCATGGAATATCAGTATTGTTAGCAGGCAGGGGTGGCCTGTGGAACGTCAGTATTTTCAGCAGTAGGTTGTGACATGAAATGGTCAGTATTGTCAAGCAGCAGATGTGCTGTGGAATGTCAGTATTGTGGCAGCAGGATTGTTTCCCCTGGAATGCTGTTGTCACCATCATGTGTGCTGTGGAATGCCAGTATTGTTAACAGCTGGTGTGCTGTGAAACAGTGAAATTTTATTTTGGCAGCAAGGTTTGCCATGGAATGTTCAGTTTTGCTTGCTAGAAGTGTGTTGTGGAATGTTATATGTCACCAGCTGATGTGCTGTGGAAGTGCAGTATTCTTGGCAGCAGGTTTGTGCTGTGGGTTGTCATATTGGCTGAGTGTGGCCTTGGAATATCGTATTGGCGCCAGCTGTGTGCTGTGGAATACAGTATCATCACCAGCTGGTGTGCTGTGGAATGTATTGTTGGCAGCAGGTGTGCTTTGGAATGTCAGCGTTGTCACTAGCAAGTGGGCTGTGGAATATCAGTATTGTCACCAGCTGGTGTACTGTGGAATGTCAGTGTTATTGACAGCAGGTGTCCCATGGGATGTCAGTATTGGCTGCAGCCAGTGTGTTGTGGAATATCAGCATTGTCTTGTTTCTAGATGTTCATCCTGCACAATAAAGTGATAAGTTATGCTACTTAGGCAGAAATTACATTGCACACCTGTAAGGCTGTAACTTATAAACAATGGGCGACTCATTCTGTAGCTTAAGCATGGATGACTCCACAAACAATCTTTATTATTTTCCCTTTATTACTTTCCCTCCAAATAATTAGCTAATTTAATTCAAACAATTACTTCATTCACATCATAAGTTTATGACAAATATGAAAAAAGAATTTGACAATTTCACTTGCCATAGACACACGTGTTATGTGCTATCGTCAACGTGTATTAACCATATCACCATAAGGCATATAAGTAATTGATTACTAAATAAATAAAAGAATAAAAATGGTACAGCAATGACAAGCTGCAAAACAACTTTCTAAACTTGTATGGAGGAGCAGTAGTAAGTCCCCGCACACTCTGCCATAATTCCTTTACTCTGCGTCAAAACTACGCCCGTATTCCCGCCATGCTTAATTTAACCAAGTGCATTTTTTACTTCCAACCATAAGCCTATAAACAGTAACCATAAATCCTAATCTAAGATAATGCACAAATTGGAAATTACACCAAGACCTTACTTGGATACTACCCAATTAGGCTTAAGTAGAATGTTCACTTGTTAAATCATTTTATGAAAGTAAAATTACTTTTACAACACTAAATTTCACCACATGATATACTGATACACGTCTTTTGATGGTTTTTACTTGGCAGAGCGTACCTGTCACAACTTGTAAAATTTCGCTCTTTGTGATGTTATATTGAAACACTTCATCCAATTAATTTCAAGGTAGGAACTCATTTGGGATGAGTTATTAAGCTAATGATTCTCGGTTGCTAGTTTCCCATTGCCCACCTGCAGCAATGTGTCGTTTTTCCTAAAATTTTGTATTTTGTTGAAATTGTCATTCTTACAAATTTAAAGCTGTGAATGCTATTAGTTAACAACTAGAGCTTGGCAACAAATTCTTCTAGTGATTTAAGAGGTGTTCTTCTCAAGGTGACATACAGCGTGAGTCAAAAAAAGTATACACTTCCTTGATAAGTTGTGATATTCCATGTGACTAATATTTTCATGAATGGTTGTAACATATGAATAGAATACATCCTGCATCTTTTGATACCAAATTTATGGGGTTATGGTGCATGGATGACTGCACAGGGGACAATTACTGAAACCATGTTCAATTGTAATTGCGCCAATTAAGCCATAGGTAGTAAAAGAGATGAAAAATCACATGATTCGAACCAGTGATTTTGTTGTGTACACAGGCCATAAATGGGTCAATGTATGCTTCAAAGAGCACATGGCAAAAAGTTGGCGCAAGTCCCAATTTTTCCATTTTCTTAAATTACTCGTGTGCAGTCATCCATGCACCTACACCCATAAATTTGGTATCAAAAGATGCATGAAGATGTACTATAATCAAATGTTACAACCATTCATGAAAATATTAGTCACATGGAATACCACAGCTTATCAAGGAAGTGTATACTTTTTTTGACTCACGCGGTAGTGTTATTGTCATTGAATCTTCAATGTTCGTTATATTCGTCAAGCTCCAAGAGTTCCTTAAATATATCTTATGAGTTTACCTTTTTTGTCATCTGCTAGAAGGCACATAGGGATATCTTTAGTAGTGTGTGTGGGTGTGTGTTTGTCTGGATGTCTGTGTATCTATGTCAGTATGTGTCTGTGGTAAAAAGGTTGACCCAAATGTTAACCGTAAACATAAGTGCCTGCTGTTTTTTACATAAATGCACACATTTTCATGCCACTTGTATGTAATGGTCCTTGGATAATGCCTCACAGTTACCCCTCTCACAAGTGGGGTCAAAGGTCATCTAGAGGTCATGGCCCAAAATGGTCAGAATTATAAAATTGCTTGGTGTATCCACATATGTAGATCGATTATCATGACACTTGGATACAATGGTCCTTGGGTAGTGTCCCACATGTTGGTGACCTTATGTGACCTTGGTCACCCCAAATGGTCAGAATTATAAAACTGCTTGGTATATCCACATATGTCAATTGATTTTCATAATACTTTGATACAGTGGTCCTTGGGTAGTGTCCCACATGTTTGTGACCTTTCACCCCATTCACAAACCGCGATAGAAGACGACACATGCTTTCCATGAACGCTGTATTCTTTTTGCCCAAGCACGTATTTGACAAGATTCTTTATTAACATGTTTTAAGTACATTGAGTACATTGACAAAAATCAATGCCCACATGTTCAGTTTGGCTAAAAATGACCAGCACTTTTTGAGGGTAGTCCAGGTAATTATCTTCCCACTCTGCTAGTGTATAATTGGGTGTTTCCATAAGGTGACACCCTTTTCTGACATACTTTTCTGACACCCTATGAATTCGGAAACCTTAACGGAATAAACCACATAAACCGTGTGGTTTATTCCGTTAAGGTCCGTAAAGGTTTCCGAATTCATAGGGTGTCAGAAAAGTATGTCAGAAAAGGGTGTCACCTTATGGAAACACCCTGTATAATTGATGTCTTTTCTACCCAGATATATCAGGATCTGTTTTATGGTCCCTTTGCCAAGTAGAAAATTAGGTTGTTAGGAAATATCAAATATGACAAGTGGATAACAATCTTAACAACCCCGTACACACTATCAAAATCTCTTAATTCAACTAAGCGTTAACGAAGATTAAAAATTTGACAAGTATAGTGTATACGCTCTTCCCTTATTTCAACGAAGATTAATTTTGCTTAATTCAACGAAGCAAATCAGCTTCTTTCAATTAAGGGAATGGTTATTTCAATTAAGAGATTTACTAGTGTGTATGCACACTTTGTTGAATTAAGAGGTGATGTGTGTTGGTTTACATACCAAGGCCATATTTCTAGTAAGCACACTTGTTTCAATCTTTGTTAGTTTTCTGCTAGTGTGGACGCAATTGTATCTTAATTAAGTGTAGTGTGTACGCACGCTTTATTAACTAATCAAGATTAACTAATCTTCGTCGAAATAAGCAATTTTGCAGTGTGTACGGGGTATTAGATCATAGACACATAAAGCCTAAATCATGTTAGGCCAAGGGAATTTGATTCTTAGTTTCCTGTTGGAGCACGCATCAGATTTGCCGCTGTGGCAAATATTTCATTATTTTGTGAAAAATGTGTTTTTCTTGAAACTTGATAATAAAAACCAATTTTCAGTTGCTCAAAATTTTCAAGCATCCCTTCCTGTTCATTTTAAGCAGTTAACTTGGGAGGGGTGTCACAGTATACCATAAATAATGAATTTCCTCCAGATTTTTGTCCCGCTTGTCATAATACTGGGTGCAAAAAATGATTGAACTGATTTTTAAAATTTTGAAGAAATAAACATGCAAATACCCTTGTTTTATTAATCAGGCACTTGTAAACTTTGTTTTATGTAATAATTAGAAGGTTACTAGTGTATTAAAGATGCCTTTAGATGTAATAATGAAATGACAGTAAATAATGAAATGACAGTAAATAATGAATAATGAAATCAGACCTCGTCACCTTTTAAAAATTTCCAACAGGAAACTAAGAATCAAATTCCATTGGCCTTATATGATCTAACATATGAAATTGATGCCTCACATTGTGTCATTGATAAAATTACAGTTTGTTCTGAGTATCAAAAATCATCCTCAAAAACCAGGGAGTGTATTAAGTGCACTAGTGAATGGAACTAACTGAACTGTGCAAATGGAATTGAGACTTGGCTCAAGGTGTGATAACAATGCATAATTTATTTTCCTAGTGAGGCAAGAGCTTAATTCTCATTCTGAGGCTTAAAGGTGCAACGAGAGATTTCACATATCAGGGGTCCCTAAAAAAATCAAAAGTACTGATTTTTGCCCTGATGTAAAGCTTTCCATAAATTAAAAAAAAATCTGAAAGGATTAAGCTGAGAAATGTTTCTTTGGTACAAAAATTGTGAAATTTCTAATTTCGTATAGGAGCAAATATGAAATTCAGCCTATGTTTTATATTGAAATATAAGCAAATGAAAATGACATTTTTCCTCTTTTCAGACATTTCTTTAGCCAAATACATGGTATGAAATCTATTGAGTGTCTAATCTATATGAAATTACTATTATGACACAATATTTGGGTGCCTCAAAATCTCTCGTTGCACCTTTAATTTTACTTCAAAAATAATAAATTGTTCTGTAAAGAAAGAAATTGTGATCTTGGCCATGACTTTCAAAGGATGTTTTATACAAATGTCACAGCAATACAGGGAAGACAATATTTCACTCTCATCTTCACCAACCCGTCACCAACACATGTCTCATTAGGGCAAAATTTATCGGCCTATTAATTCCCAGCGGTGCTTTCAGCTAGTGCTTTAGCTTACTATTACGCTAATTGGTTTTTTTTTTTTTTTTTTTTTTTTTTTTTTTTTTTTTTTTTTTTTTTTTTTTTTTTTTTTTTTTTTTTTTTTTTTTTTTTTTTTTTTTTTTTTTTTTTTTTTTTTTTTTTTTTTTTTTTTTTTTTTTTTTTTTTTTTTTTTTTTTTTTTTTTTTTTTTTTTTTTTTTTTTTTTTTTTTTTTTTTTTTGTCAATTTTTTGCTCTTTGAGTGGTGGGCTCTAGAGTTAAAATTGGTGTTTAATGGTGGGCTCTGAAGCTGAGTGGTGGGCTCTGCCGCCCACCACCGCCCACTGTAGCTACATCCCTGCATCTTACTTATGCCATGCCAATACTTAGAACGTCCAATGTATTTCAAAACAGGCATAATTCAGCGTACATTCTAACACCACCAGAGCAGCTTGGAGCAATTTGGTTATCTGAAGGGTGTCAAAATTAGGATTGGGATACAGGCTTAGAATTACAATTTTAGAATTACATGCACCAGTGCATGTAACTTTGAAAATTTACATGCACAGTGTGAAAGTTACATCCACAAGCTAATGTAAACATGTGAAAACTGATACAACTAACATTCATATCGGACTCGGGTATGTTTAGGCTTTTGAAAGTTGGCTCAAATTTTATTATT
Source organism: Ophioderma brevispina (assembly GCA_023653785.1). NCBI lineage: Eukaryota > Metazoa > Echinodermata > Ophiuroidea > Amphilepidida > Ophiodermatidae > Ophioderma > Ophioderma brevispina. The sequence continues at coordinate 1,064 of JAMKCH010039318.1, read as the reverse complement.
TCAAGATCCAATTACATTCTATGAAATAAGCTAAAATTGTATATTTTACTGAATCACAAAGTTTGAATTTTCATGAGCATACACATGCATGTAGGATACAAAAGTTACATGCACAGAGAGAAAGTTACATGCACCTAGCACCTGTGCATGCGTGCACCTGGGTAATTCAAAGCCTGTTGGGATACATATTTACGTGTTAAAATGTTAAACTCGGTAACTCATTTTTGTGGAGGCATTTACTGATGGTTGTGTCACTACTTTTCAGTTGATAAATTTAGGCAGAGGTGTATTGAGTCAATCCCACAATGCACCAGTTTTGGGGAATTTCACCTCAATAGGGTCATGTGATCCCATAAAAATCATATTCTTAACACATAAAAACCTTGACTTTTACCCTCATTTTAGCCCACAAAGTGTTAGTACTTGAAATGTCTTGTGGTTCTCAAACTTTTGGAAACCTTTTATCACTAAGTACTAACATGTTTAGTACAGTACAGTATAGGCTCATTGCAATGCATTATGGGATTGGTTCAAAAACCCCTCTGAAATTTAGGTAAAGGAAACTTCCTTGCCAAATGTGAAGTTTCTATTTTGCACGTAAAGTGATTTATGGTGATGGTACATTAATTCAGTGATACCAGTTTTATTTTTAATATTTAGTATCACAGTTGCTTTTAAAAATGAAAATTCAGTGTAATTGTCATTAGTTTGCAAGTTTTAACTCCCCCTCTCCAAATACCACCAACCATCATCATCCCACTTTGGATCAAAGATAGACCCAATGGCAATAAACTGCCCCCCCCCCTTGGCTACAAAAAGCAAAGATTGCTGTGAAGGAACCTGTCAATTTTAATTTCCAAGGCACTATACCATTTGGTTCCTGGTACAATATTAGAAGTAATGTAGTAGGTACACATGCTATCAATTGCAATGGATTCGTTTCTAATGATACCCCATATCTCATGACGGCATTGAAATTCTGTGCCAATTAGGCATTAGTTAGTCTTTGTCAAAGACGCCTCATATCTTTATCCCCCAACCGCAAATAATCAAAGCCTTGATAA
>JAMKCH010039317.1:0-56218 GCA_023653785.1 Ophioderma brevispina | reverse complement strand
AATACATCAATTTGTATCACTACGATTGGTTTATATGCAAAAGCGGCACCCACAGTATGTGGGAAGAAGCGGAGGCAGCCATTGCTTTCTATTGTTGGTACTCTAAAGTTTTCTTTGTGGTCGGCAAAACAACATGCGAGACGATGATTTCTAAAGCTACCGTACGTTTTGCTCTCTGTCGATAAAGAAGCCCACCGTCTTTTGTCACTTAGGCAACTCATTGTAAAAGCATGACCAACAAAGGCCGCTTCTCGCCAGTGAGTAACCTTTCATGTTCCATGATCATCGGCGAAGAAGCTGAACAAGATATGACTGTGCGCAGAAAGGGTATATCCCATCCCCGAGGCGCAGTGGTTTTTTACATGTGGAGACGAAAACCAAAAGTTGAAGTCGATTACAACCGAAATATCTGATATTTCAGTCCAAAAAAAAATCTGAGATAGCATTGTTCCTAAGATGAGTTACATTGTTTTAGTTTTTTAAAACTTTTTGAAAACTTTTTGAAACGCCGTATTTTCTTAAAGTATGATATTGGAGACGAAATCTAACCTGAATTGGGAAGAAAATGCCGTTATCTAAACATGAAAAGGTCAATTGGAGGTCAAATACATTAAACATGCAAATAAGGTTGCCGTAAATCTCACACAATCATAACCTTCTCATGATCTTTTGGGGACATACGTTTCGACTTAATCAAAGAAGGTCTTCTTCTTTAACAGGGACACTAGATTTTAGAAGGATGACAACTTTGTATAAATTTGCGCTTTGTTGTTGAGAATAGCACCGAGGACTTTTCGTAGGTTTATTGAACAAAAAAGAAACAAACACAAGTTTTGAACTCCCCCCTGCTGTCCCATCGGGCCCCATAACCAAGCAACTCGGATATCCTGTCCCATGACCGCAGAAAATACAAAAGCATATATTACATTAAGATGGCTTTTAACGGGCTTACCCCCAGGTTTGATTTAATTCTTGGTAAAATTTGTTTTAAAAAAAATGGGAATGTCCTCTTATCGTCTTTAAGCTTAATACATTAACATAACCATGAACATTACATTGAAGAGATACAGGGAAATAGCTCACTGGGGATACTTCGGTGACTTTGTTTGAAAATGCTACAAGTCAATCACCTTTAATCACCAAAAACACAAAATGGAACAATCGAATTTATATATTTATACTTTGACACTGTCACATTTTAAAGGGAAAATCATAGTGATTTTGGAATGGGAATTGAAGCCATAACTTGAAAGAGAGAAAAAGTGATAATACAATTTGAAACAGATCTACGGCATGCATCAAGTTATCTTCTTAACCAATAAAAATTTGTTCCATTTTTACGTGCAAAATCTTTAATATTGCTCATAAAAAAATTGCACCCACATCATGAGAAACAAACATTGAAGCGGTTTAAACTGATCTCAAAATTTGTAATGGCAACATGTTTACAGAGACCGAGACTGACACTCGGGGCGGTCCACCTTTAGTAATTCCTCGAGTATCAAGTGAAGTTTCAGTTGTCTTTAGCTGGCCCCCAATCATAGAGGTAGGAATTTTGTGAGTTTAGTCCCTGAATTAGGTACTTTGTCCCAATAAATGGATGGAATAAAAAGGATTTTTGTTTGTGCAATGTTGAATCAAATTAAAGCCCAAACACTACCTTAGAACATTTTATTTGCAGAACAGTGGTGGTGCTAGGTGAAAGGCAGTAATGGCATGTGGTAGGACACCCCCCTCCATAAAGTGTGAAATCAATCTTGATTCTAAATTCTACGGACCTGATGTGCGTTGTTTGCCTGAATTTATGGAAATTCACTGCCCCCTAAGTTTAAATTTGCCCCTCGATCCCCAAAAAAACATGTCTGGTGCTGCGATTGTTCATCTTAAATGATTTGAGGTTTGACTTTTATGGGGTGCTTTGCTTCCACAAAATATATTGCTCAAGTAAGTTAATATGCGAACCCCCTTCTTCCTCCGACCGTATTTCGATCAGTGAAATGTTGCCCCGCCCCCAGCCCCCCCCCCCTGCCCACCAAGATGTGTTGAAACAACAATGCAAAATAAAATTGATCTCGGGCCATGCCTCGCCTGGCCTACTTTTGAATCTGCTCCATCGATAAACTGAAATTTATTCATCTGTATATTTCCTAAAAACATGAATGTATGAAATAGATTTGATTGGAATACCATTGCCAAATAACAACGTACTACGAGATAAATGTTAATGATGAATGCATGTGAATCACATTGCATCACTGTACATTACAATGCTGTGGTAAATATGGCGATGGGACGTCCACTTTAACAATTACTTTGTATACTGATCATGTGCTTAAAACATGTATTTTCTTGAAGTGAAAATGGATATCGCCAAGGGTATCATTTATTCTCACCCAAAATGTGGCAACTTCGGGACAAAATTGAAAAAAAGGCCACTTCGGACACTGTGAAGTTTGGAGCCATTGTTTAGATACGGCATTTCTTCCCAATTCAACTTAGAATTTGTCTCCAAATAACTTTAAGAAATACGGCGCTAAAAAACATTCAAGTTTGTGAAAACCTGAAAAGTACGAGTTAAAAATAGAATCAATGTAATCATCTTAGGAAACATGCTATCTCGCTTTCTAATATAAATGACACAAAGATCCAAATGATCTTGTTTTACCTTGAAGAGATAATTGACGGTGACGTGGTTCCATGTCTAAAATAATCAATACTCAGTATTTAATTGTAAACATTATGCCAAGTTTCATGCTTTTACTAACCCAGAACTGCACAAATTCTTACAATATATGTCACTATCTGCTTAACTATGTACATGATGCAATGTGATGCACATGTGGCTATCAGCATCAAAGCGATCTCGTGTTGTATTGTTCCAAAACAATAGGTGTTACGACCTGTTTTACGAGGGGCGGAGATGATCATCGGTCTCAAAGGGTTTGGGAAGGGAAGAGCTTTCTCCTTCTCTCTTACCTCCATGGTCTGCACGCCAATAACCACCATGAAAATAAAAAAAAAGAAGATCAGAAACGAGCGTTTGTAAAATCTTCTGTTTTTTTTACAGTTTTTTCGTATGCAAGTATATAATGTGAAAAATGTAACTGCGCATTTCTAAAAAACTCTCCTGAAAATGGTGCATTCTTATGCATACATCCTGTATATTGAAAAATAAGGAAATGGAATTCTAAAAACCATTTTGTTTTCTTGCATTTTTATATGTAATATTGAAAAAATGAGAAATGGGAATTTGAAAAATCCTTTCTGATATTTTTTGCATTCTAAGTATCAAATTGCTTTTGTTTTGCATTGACAAATAACGGATTTCTGAAACACTTCTCTGTACATTTTGCGCTATTATACTGAAAATGGGTAAACGGAAAAAATGAGAAACAGGCAAATGCTTGAAGGACAATGTCTGATATTTACCCTAATCATGCCGTATCTAAATTTGGCTAATGCTCCGCACCTGAAACCGTCCTTTTCTAACGATAGTTGTGCATATGCATAGCTATGGCCAGTGCTGATAGGGTGTACAAAAATGATGGACCAGTGGTCAGCAAGTGGTCATTCCTATATTCTTCTATTACCACGACTAGGTACAAAACATTCGCTTAGTTGGTTGTTCCACTACATACACAGTTGCAAAGCAATGTACAACCTTCTCGCGCATAGAAACTGATGTGTGCTATATTAGTCTTAGGTCAGCGGACAGATCTCATAGCGTTTACAAACGGTGACGCACCCCTGGGAAGTACATAAATTTTACTAAATAAACTCTCTAAAATTGTCCCCCCCCAATTCCCCCCCCCCCCCCCCCCCCCCCCCCCCCCCCCCCCCCCCCCCCCCTGTCTACGCGTGTTCTCACGTATAGTAGTGCACGTGTTTTTTGAAAATTAATTAAAAGTCATCAATTTTTTCTCTGAATATCAGTGACAACGGAGGTACACCACGTCCCATGACTCCAGCAAATAATGGCGCTATTGATAAGTAAATCCGGCCCGTGATGCATAGGACAACGGACTTCAGATTCTGGGGAAAGCAGGAGACATTGTTTTGTCCATGGACTTGAAAAGTTCACCGCCCGATTTTGATTGAGCTATGCCTTCGTTTACCAATAAATAAAAACTTGGCTTTTGGGAGCCATAACTGTGACCGTTACTCATATTATTCAAAAAAGGAAACGAAGATAAACAAAATAAACGAAAGACATGTTGCTGGCAACTGTGACCTAACATTTCTAAATAACCAAGACCAATAAACTTAATCATGTTAATATAGTTAATGTCAGTAAGGATCAACAAATCTTGGGTGGACGATTTTCTTGCATGGCATCTGGAAAAAGTGCTTTAAAAATTCTGAAAATGCACTAGTTGTATTAAGAAAAGTGATGAAACTTTCATGCGATATGGTAGGACTGGGTCTTTTTTTTTTTTTTTTTTTTTTGGGCTATCTTTTCTGGAAATTTGGACAGTGAATTTGAGGTAAGTTACCCCGCGGTCATAAGTTCACATCGATTTGCAAAGTACTAGCTTTGTGGACTATAGAGAATCTGGGTTGCCGGTTCCGACATCGGTCGAGTTTGGTGCTTCGTAACTAAACAATTTTCTGTCATCATGTGTTCAAAATTTGGTTATTTGGTGATTGTAGTTGTACTTTGGATTGATGTTGTTGTATTACCTCTGTGGAGTTTTAAATGTGAAAGAAACATGACCTCAAAGTGCCATTTTTCATAGACTACTGTGTCTAAGTGGTTAGTGGTGTGTAACTATAGGACCTCTTTTATTCAATTTAAAAAATTTGTTCGGCACCGGTGTGAAAGCAGGTTTAGTCCGGAGGAGCCTAAGTCCGGGGCTCAATAGACGATAACGGAATTGGAATAAAGCGTGAAACTAATGTTGCGTAAAGAGTCAACTGTCCTATTGTTCACCATTGTACCCGGACTATGAGTACGCCGGACTATAATTACTTCTACACCGGTTTACCTGCATTTCATATAGGTGAATGATTTTCGATTTCCACTAATAATGTGGTAAATTACATAAAAATGGGGTTACGCGGCAAATTACGGGTTTGGTTCTGCACAAATATGTTAGGTCACACTTTGTCAAACAACGTTTCACCCATGAATTTGTTCAACTTCGTTTCCCTTTCGAATAAAATAATGATGAAATAAAGGGTCAAAGTTAATTGAACACACAGTAGAAGCTCTAACTTTATTTATTTGTGAAAGAGGACAGGTAATTTGTGTTCCACATCATGAAAAATAGGTTATTCTAAATCGGGGTGGTGGTATAACACCTGAAATACTTTCAGCAGCATCGATAATAACAATGACTTTGCAGTTGCAGTGAAAAAGGAATCTGAAGTGTTTGGTCTACTGCATACCGAGTGGATTTATTTATCAATAGCCCCATTATTTGCTGGAGTCAATAAATCATGGTGTAAATCCATTGGTCACTGATATTCAGGGCAAAAATTGAGATGACATTTAATGCATTTTCTAGAAATGTGCACATATTAGAAGTGAGAACACACGTAGAACTGATTTCTATCATTTTAGAAAAATTATTTCGGAAGAATTTTTTACTTCCCAGGGGTGCGCAACTTTGGTCCTTATCCGAATACCTTTTTCTCTTTCGCCTCATGACCTATCTGTGTTTAAGACGGATTTCTACGTTCCTGACAGACGCAAAATCGTATATGATTTTTGTTGACGAAGATTATTAGGATTGTGTAAGCAATTTTTGATACGCACGCCATGCATTTCCTTGAAGCACTAGCGGGGTTTTATATGCATTTTTATGTGCGTGTTTTTGATGCGCGAGCAGGGTAGAATTTTTTGATATACAGGCGAGTCTTTTAGATGCGTTCGTGGGTTTTCGATGTGTATGCTGGGTGCTTGATGCGCGCGCCAGAGTTTTTTGATGCACGAGCATTTTATATTGACGGTCTTTTGTACTCGCGTGTAGTGTCAAATGCGCACGCGTCTTTGTGTTGAGGTCGCTTGGTGCGTGCGGGTTTCATGAAGTGCCCTGAGTTTTTGATGCGGTATATGTGTATATGATCAAGCCGGATTTTTTTTTATGCGGGAGCGATGTGTTTTAGGTAGTCGCGCGGGTTTTTTCATGCGAGTGGAGATTTTTTGGTCAAATGAAGCGATATAACTATGTATGCCATGATATCAGGCCAGGTTCGTGACTTGACCACTAACCAGTTTTGGTTTTCAGGATAAGGTGGATCGTCATGCTGGCCAAAGGGACCGCTATTTTTCACAAAGTATCTAGCACTTGGTATTTACTGTGCGTGGTCTTGCAAGTTCATTCTCTTGTTATATCATTATTATGTTTTGTTATTATTTTTCAAGGTATAGGCTATGGAATGACCTCATTGTCTGCATTCTTTGCATACAGATCACTTTTAAGGCAGCACCCTAAGTACAGCCAAGGAGGTATGAGTTGCGGGAGGTGCGATAGAATGATGACTTCCTCCATTAGCGAATATTTCATTGAAAGATACGGAATGGAGAGGTTCAATGGGTATGCTTTACGGTCTTTAACGCCACATCATTCTTTGTGGTGTTATTATGCGGCCTCTGTCAAAACAAACTTGCTCCAAATTAGCGTTTAACCCATCCACACAACACATCGGTACACAACGACCGACGACCTTCATATGCCATTCGTTCAACATGTTCTAGCATTAAGCCAGCAATCGCGCTATATTGGGCGGGATAGCTGGACCAACCGTAATGTTTATCTACAAGCTCCCATTTTATTCCCCCATCTTCTTCACTATTTTTTTCTTTATCGCTATATGTATACAGTGGGCCATATTTCCTGGTCCCAATGATGCCATTTCCAAGGTTTTGCATCAGAGATGCTGCGTTCTTATCATCATTTGGCGGTTGTGCTCTTCTAACATTGTCAATTATTCCCGGTCCATCGTTGATAGAGAATCATAACCGCACAATTTGGAACTGTCACCTATCTCATCAAGACGGTTTTTGGCCATTTCTAGTGGCCCCTCTTGTGAGATCTTTTTTGGTTGCTGGGTCTGCTTGCATTTTGAATGATTCTCTAGTGGTCCCCAGACTTGTTTTGCTTTTTGGAATGAGCAACGAGATAATTTACCAGCAGACCGTGTTATTACTGGATATGCTTTTGCGTTGTTTCCATTTGGTGCAGGGCAATGGATTGGTGGTTTACTAACAGGTAATAAATCTCTTTCTATTGTTGAGGTTGTGGTACGCTCTCTGAATCAGCGTAATTTTTTTCAAATTCAACCCACTATGGAAAGCATTATTATGTATATGCAAAAAACAAACAAAAAAACCAACAAACAAACAACAAAAAATGTGTTTCGAAAAAACGAGGGCCCATCCTCCGGGAATTCTGAGTCATCAAAGCTTTTATTAGAGACGCTAGACATTTCCAGGAAGAAGCGTCAATTTTTTTTCGAACCCGTTTTTTTCATACTTGGACTCCTTACCCGTGTATTAGATCACACCTGAGTGAATAAGCTCCAATTCGGCCGTCTTTATGTAATGCGAATGATGATTTAGTATTTATGTCATGTACGCCAGAAAGTTCAAGCATGGTTTTCTATCGGGAGGATTACGATAGCACCACTTTCCAAAATAGGGTTTGTGCGGTTTTCTTTGTGCTTGTTTTTTTTTTCCAGACTTGCTTGCCTTCCATGTAGTAAAAACTTGTCTGGTCAGATTAAAAGCCATTAAATAGTTCATATAAATATAACGGTAAATTTCATTGAATCTAAGTACAATTATCCATTCAACACATGACCTGTTTAAGCACTTGCATGTCCGGCTCCAAGAATATCAACTTGTTCTAACCCATTTTGAAGACCTTGCAACGCTGCATAGAGATAAGTCTAAAGTGCACTGTGGCTAGATTTACTTTTTCGGGCGAAAATGAAAAAGGGAGCCTTTTAATGTTTGATCCATTAAAAATGAATTTCTTGTGAAAGCTGATGTAAACAGTATAACCAAACACAACACTCTGTAAAATCCAGCATGTTTTAAAACACTACTTCCATGTTCTTGTATGGTCGGAACCCACCAAATCGCAAGAATACGTCTTTGTCCCTGGATTTATGTTTCATGTAAGTCGCCACAAAACGTTTGGAAATTTTTGAACATCATATCTTTCTTTCTAGAGTTATATGGACCAGGTGTAACTTATTGTTATACCTCACAAAAGTTGTTCTTTCTCTTTACACTATGCTGGCCCTTCTTGTAACCATAGGCATTTTTAAGTGCTGAGATATTGGCTTTTGAATGTGGTGGGGTTAAAAAGAAATGTACCAAATCTGGACTCAACAGCACAATCCACTGTGATACTTTAGTAAAACGATTCGTATAAATTTGAACACCACAGGCTATCTCGGAGTTTTCTTCTTCTTTCTCTTTCAGTTGGTATCACATAATACCGCATTCCCATTGTGACGTCAAATGAGGTCAAAGGTCATGGAAAGTATGGAAAATAGATACTGTACCATTTTAATGGCCTTAACAGGCTCTGTGTATACAGTAATTTGTCATCATGTTGATTCCCCCCAAAAGCATGACAATAATGATTTCCTTAACTGACTAATGCTAGGTCTTTTGTTTGCTACTCATTTTGGTATCCATAGAAAGATGAGGACATAGCTATTTTTCTTGTTACCACATATTCAAGTGTTATATCCAGGTGATATGCCGTGTCATACTAGGCATGTTTGAGTATTCTCCCTCCTCCATTTCATCAATTTTGGATCACGAAGGAGGGCTATTTGAGGTTGCTTTCTCCTATTCTTGGAAATATTGTTGCATATATTTATGTTAGAATGTTTTGTTTAAAAAGATACCCTGAAATACTTCAGATTTATCTGAACAGACGTTGGAAAACGCACCATGTGGCATCATGGCATCTTTGTGTGTACCATGTGGTTTGTGTTTACATTCCAGTAACACTTCTAACCCATACCAGATGAAACCTGGCTAAATATTTCAGAAATATATAGGCCTAGGTTTACTTGGAGCAAATGGTGCTTTTACTAAAATTTCATCGTCAATGATTTTGGCAGGAGAAATCACGGTGGGAAATTGGGTTCAGATTTATCGCTTAACTTATTGAAATGCAAATTCCACAAAAAAAAAAAAATTAAAAATATACCTTTCTTGTCTCTTTTAATTTCGGTTTTGTACTTGACATAGCTCTACTCAAGCACGACTCCCTGATACTCGGTGGCCTTTCCTTTTGTGCCTTATTGATGCTACTTATACTAAAGGTTTTACGTGGAAACTCATCTCCGAGAAATTTGAATTACAAAAAGTTTTGAGCATACACCTTTGTCCCAGCGATGGTGCTGATTTAGTTTTTTTTTTAAATTTAAATGCGAATTGTTATGCTCATTCAAATTGACCCGAGAATTAATAATCTTTGACTTTTTCCCATCAAATACGAATTAAAATTTAAATTTAAAAGTAAAATCTTGGTCGTAAATTTGCTGTGGTTTTATGCAAAAAGGATATGTGACTTGACACACAACGGCAGTACAAATACGGTCTGGGTTGGGAATTGGTCTTACCAACCCTGCAGTGTTATCACTCTAATCTCGGAAATTGGACGTTGCTCCTGATTTAATGTGGAGATATAAGCGCGTAAGTGCTGGTAATGGTAATGTTTTTGTTCAATGGGGTGTTATTTACTTATAGATTAAGATCATGCCAATAATTTACTTTTATTAAAACAATGCAATAATAAGTAGCGGTAAGACATACGACATGGTTAGGCATATATGGTTTTTCCGCCGATACATAAGCAGTGTTCGTTTTTTAGTCATCATCTTTGTGTTTAAAAACTTCCCCACACAGTCAACCACCTGAAACATTCATTCAATTCACGATTTTTATTTTTAATTCGCGTTGTATAAGTGTGGACCCTCGTGTATGTGAGCTTTATATCCCTTAAAACTATTGATTAACGTATCAAAACAACGCATCATGATTACTCTTGATAGGTAACATTTGTATTTGTTAGGGGTGTTTTAAACGCGTCGTCCTTTTTTATGGCCACTGTCTTTGTTGCGTTGCGCCCATAGTTGTTAAATGCAGTGTTGAATATCTCCTTTTTCATGTGCCAATTTTGAAGTGTACCACTCACTCTCATCTCATCCACCAAAAGGGCTATCCGGGCTAACACTGTGGGATGTATAACAATTTCGCCCTAACGTGTCGAGATCTATAGATACCGTAACCAATAATTTCGGCCTAACGTAGGATATATATATATATCCCTTTACGTACCTAACTCTATTCGGAAAATATCCACGTTGAGGAACCTGACGATTGATATTTCTAGTAGGGCGCCCCCTACCAGAGCCCTGACTGACTTAGAAATTTTTTTGGTACTTAGTCGTTTTTTTTTTTTGAAAACTAGCATTTCCTTCAGCGAGACCGCTCCTCTAAAATCCACCGGCCACTTCAGGTGAAGACCAAGGAAGCGGTCGCTCTGGACTTAGTTTTTTCTGAACCTCTGGACTATAGGTTTTTTTTTCCACCCAAGGTCGCTTAGTTATCTAGAGTGATTTTCGGCTGACCACTGAAGTTGTGCCGCTACGGAAAAATTTCGCTGCCTTGGCCCGGCTACGTGACTTTTTCCAAAACCCAGAGTGGGTTAATAATCGAGAACGAGTTACACCCCGACCAAGGCAGGCGGTCCGCTCTTGACTTCATTTTTTGAAAGTCTTTACTGCCGTGGCCCGCTTAGTGACTTTTCACTGCCGTGGTCCGCCTAGGTGACTTTTTCAACTGCCGTGGCCCGGCCTTGTGACTTTTCACTGAAAGATCACTAAAAGATCTAGGCGACTTTCCCACCGCTGACCAAGGAAGCGTCCGCTCTGACTTAGTTCATTTTGAAAGTCTACCTGCCGTGGCCCCGGGCAAGGTGATTTTTCACTGCCGTAGCCCGCTAGTGCTTTTCACTGAAAGATCACTAAAAGATCTAGGCGACTTTCTCCGCCACCAAGGAAGCGGTGTCCGTCTTGACTTTAGTTTTTCATTTGTTGAAAAGCGACCTGGCCGTGGCCCTGCCTATGTGGACTAAATTTTCACTGCCGTAGCCCCGGCTAGGTGACTTTTCACTGAAAGATCACTAAAAGATCTAGTGCTCTTCCGCTCACCAGGAACCGGTCCGCTCTGGCTCTGGAAATGTCCCGAGATGCGGCACTACTACCCTCCTATATTATACGTTCTGGTCGCGACCCCTTTTCTATCCTTAGCGCAACTTCATAGCGATGTGCCCATACTTTAACCTACCTCACTTACTGTGACGAGTTTGGTTGTCAGAAACTAGGCAACATGATACGCACTCTATTAAAACATTGATATGAACCTAAAATAATACCTAATCCTAAATTAGGTTTTGTAAAACCGGTAGTAGCCAACAATGTATTATAAATAAATCTACCGTTCATTTCTGGGGAATTAATTGGCCTAGACTACCGCACATGTTCGGCCTACAATATGATCCGGATCCCTAAACTCCCAACCCCTGACCTCTTACCGGTCACAACCTCTGACCTGGACCCGGGCAAGTGAACCCCTGACCGTGACCCAGCTAACTGACCACTCACTTAACGGTAACTAAGGGTCGGAAACCGCAACCGCACACGCCTGTTAAGGCGCGTGCTGTTTTAACCGTCTGTTTGGCCCACCACTAACATTAAACGGTCGCAACCCCTGACTTAACCCGGGCAACTGACCCCTCCATCTTGACAGGTAACTAAGGGGGCGAACCGCCGCCTGTGAAGAAGGCGCGTGCGTTTTAACCGTAATGTTTGGCCATTGCATGAATCTTGTCCTAACCACTAACCTTTACCGGTCGCAACCCCTGACCTTGACCGGCTAACTGACCCCTCATTTGACTGTAACTAAGGGGCGACCGCACGCCGTTTAAGGCGCGTGCTGTTTTTCCGTTATGTTGGGCCTATTGCATGAATCTGTCCACCATAACTTTTGACTCGGTCGCAACCCCTGTCCTTAACCCGGCTAACTGACCCCCCCCTTGACCGTAAATAAGGGGCGACCGCACGCCGTTTAAGGCGCGTGCTGTTTTAATTTACCGTACTGTTGGGCCTATTGCATGAATCTGTCCCAACCACTTACCTTTACCCGGTCGCCAACCCCCTGACCTTGACCCGGCTAAAACTGACCCCTCACTTGACCTAACTAAGGCGGCGGCCGCACGCCTGTTCATGCGCGTGCAGTTTTACCGTAATGTTCGCCTACAGGTCTATTTATTTAACGCCGTTTGCTAACTTAGATGGAATTTTTGTTTTTAATTTGTTCTGACATGTAATTGTGCTTGGAATTTGTGGCAAGGGATTGTGTTCTTTTCTTTTGAATTCAGTGTCAACATCTGTTTATCACAGACTTTTCTGATAAGATTTAGTTGGTGTTGCTGGTAGTATTCCGGCTGCCTTCTGTGGTAGCAGTAGCTCCAGGCTGCAGTCTGTATGTAGTCATAGTTTTTTGTATTTGGACCTGTTGGTTTAACCAAACGCACCACGGCGGCAGGGAACCTATATTATCCTGGAGAGGATAGGAGGGCCCAGTCCATTCAGTTCCTTGCCGGGACAGGATCCAAAATTAAGGCCTCCCATGTGTGGTTTTATTGGCCAGGTTTTTGCCAACAGTACATGTAGGCTTCCCGGGGCGAAAATGGACTTGCGTGGTAGCAGCAGTGAAGCGCTTGCGGGTGGACTGGGAGAGGTAGGGCAGGGGGTGAGCATAGCTGAGAGTATGTGATGAAGTTACAAGTCTTGAACAGGTGGGGTAGGTGGGGGGTGACTTGTAAGCAGGTCCGATCCGTTACGAAGGGTTAGGGGGGTGGGGGCTGAGGGAATCAAACTTAAAGTAAAAGTGTCCGGTCAAGCAAATAAACAGATGGTGCTCTCTTAACTAACTCCGCACAACATCTTGTTTTGTCTTTGTACATTTAAGCGATCGTAAATGTACAAGTCATTTAGTTCCAGTGGTGCACTAATGCTCGCACACACTGGTATGCGTCGGCTCTATAAGAGTCAATGTTAGAACTACAAGCGTGCACTGTGTTTTCGACAAAACGCTGCGGGCAGTTCAATGTCATTTGTGTCGAGTAAGTCAGCGGACAAAGTTACCAAGGCAGGGTGCCCTAATCATTCGCACAACCTTCCCTTAGGCTTCCGTCTTTCGTCAAAAGGCTTTGCGCACCATGCACGCTGTTTTGGACCGCCGAGGTGGTCGCTCACTTCAAAACTGCAAAAGCTGGATCAAAGATGAAGCGATGGTATACAAAAAACCCCCACCCGACGAGATGCCCTCCGGCACGTCCTGCACCCGAATCTTCGTCGCTTTCGCCCTTCCTGAGCAGTCGTTCTTCGAGTGTCTGGCATCTCCGACAATGGTGCGGATGCCGCTTCCATATCACCATTCATGGCCCGGTCCCTATTGGCTGAGGCATTTGCCTTACTACAACAGGTCGATCAGGTGTGGGAACTGGCCGCCGGCCGAAACCCGCCCATGAGCTTCTCGGCCAGTTTGAGGATAACCCTCGAATGACGAGCAATCTTATCAGCAGACAGCCGGGGTATACCACCGCCGCATTGTGCACACGATTGTAACAAATCCAAGCAGGCATTGCCCCCGCTGATATCGGACCCAGAAGTAAAGCACCTGCTGCCACCAGTGCTGACTCTTTCTCCACAGAGTTGTAATGCACGTAACTACTGATCATCTTTGTCAACACCGCTCCTGTACTTGTTGTAATTCAACAATTACTGGCGGAGCGGCGATAATGTGCGCCTCTTTCTATAGCCTTGGTGAGCCGAAAGCGCCGTCTGATCTTCTCGGGATCATTGGCCTCGCGGTACCCGTTATGCGGCGTTGAAATTAGTGGGACAACCTTGATGTCTTTCCACACGTAACGTTGTGCTCCCCTTTTGGGGCCGAACATAAAAGAGTACTACCACGCGGGTCTTTCCAGTTCTTGATGACAAATCGGCTCCGGGGTTTTTTTGCGGCTATCTTTTGAGAAGTCAGCCGGCTGTCCCCGTGAATTCTCGTTCACGGCCCCCGAGATCGTATCGCGCTCCAACAGTTCATGGGCTAATAGATAAGGATCCGTACAATTTGTCGCAGTAAATTTGAGGGAAAACTTTGTTGTGGTGGACTCGATGTCCGTCGAGCGCGATATCCCGACTTTCCGCGCTTGTTTGAAGGTACATGGGCAGTAAAGTTTGCAAAGCAACATGTATCCAGTGTCCCCATTCGTCAGAATGTACGCATTATGAAGCCCTGGCTGGTAGGGTTGGTCGGCATTCGATGGTTCGTCAGCCAACCGTACTGCCCCTTGTACGGCACCTTGCCTTCATCGGATAGATGTTGCGGATTGCAGTTTACTTCTCTGTTCCTTCTCCTGGCCTTTCCGCTGAACAGTGTCCCAGGCGACTGGACTCTATCCAGCTGATGCTTTCGGATGTATTGAACTTTATGCTCTTTTTCTTCTTTTTCTTCTTCTTCCTGAGTTTCTGGTCAATCCATTCTTTGGTCGGTGAGTCGGATTCGCACAGAATGTTACCAGACAGGACTTCAAAACGCGTTTTAATTAAAAAATATAAAAACCCATTCGCATGCAAATCATCGGGTTCGTATACCCGGATGGGTCGACCAATAATCCTTGGCGTTCGCCAGCCGAATTAGACCCATCACCGATGGATACCAAACCACACGCGCGGATTTCGGCCGCCGATGCATCTTTCTCACCCCCCTCTTTTCCTCTCAACTCACACCCAAGACCTGATGTGTTTGTTTGTCCAGCCGGCGATCTCCTGGAAGAGATTAAGAGAGAAAAATTCCGCAAAATAGGCCAGGAGACGCGTCTGTTGGTCGCGTCAAAGCAAAGGTCGGTCCACTCCGCAGTGTACCGCGGAACACCTGTCGTCGCACACGGGGTCAATTGCGTCCCATCCGAGAATCTGTCCTTAGAAGGGTCCTGCACGTCAACCGGTCCTCGCTTCGGGTCATTTTCTGCCTAGTCTTATGGTACTCGCACCCTTCTGTCCGCGGTGGGCTGGCTTGCTCGGGATCATCAGATAAAAAATCCTTCTGATCCTATAGCTCATCAATGTCACTGGCTAAGTCGGTACCCCAGCGTTGGGTTCCGCGTCAAGCGCCGCTGTCATCAAATGGTTGCAAACCATGTCTCGGGCACGACTATCCTGGGGAGTACAACGCGGGTTGCTCCGATCTTGGCAAATAAGCCTTGCCCATGAGCTTGAATGCAACGGGCCCTTTCCCCCGGCTCCTTTATAGCCTTCTTGTGGTGCTTTGGTTTTGGCACAGCAGGTCGGGGGAGAGCGCCGGCCTCCGCTATGAAGTGGATGCGCCAGAGTCCTGCTGCGCGCTTAGCTGCCCTAACCCGCCTCATGTCGGGCAAGAATTCAGGGTGCGGTCGGCGGTCTTTGCTGCCGCTACACTCCCCGATATCAACCCCGCGGCTTCTTAAGCTTATTTGCAGCCTTTTTCAATCGTTCTTTTTACAACCAAACCACCGAGGTAAGCTTTTCCTCGGTGGAGGACTCTGGAACTGCTTTTCGTCGTGTCCATTGCTAGACTTATACAGATCGCTTGCGATCGCTCCTTTTATACCTTTTTTATTTCCCGCCACGAATCATCACATGCCACGTACCACGTGACGTATCCCGTGACAAAAGGTAATGCGAAGAAGAAAAAGAACAAAAATTATTTACCTTGAGTGTGGGACTCGAACCTGGAAATCCGGAATCCTATCGGGTTGGTTTGGTGTATCGTCTGGTCTTCGGTCCAGCGTCCTATCCACTGAGCCATCTGATACTTACTTGAAAACTGATTGCTTGTTTATATCTTATACCCTGGATCAAGTCCCGGAAGTACCGGTCACATGTTGGAAACGGTTCTTTTCAACGTCCAAAATTTCTCCCAAGTGACTGCAAACCGGATCTTTTCACCGACCAAATTTCTCCCCAAGTGACTACTTCCGGTGAAATTCAGATGCCCTAACCCTAACCCCCCTAACCCTTTCAACTATATTCAGATTGTCCGGCCGGCCATTACTTAAATATCCAATTTTTTAAGTTTGACAAAATATCTACATTTGAAAAAGGAAAAAGGTCCTCTTTTTTCGACTAAAAAATAATTGACTAAGTCCACTTTTTGACAAAAACGACTAGTCCAGAGCGTACCACTGCCTCGGTCTTTAGAGCGGGAATTGGCCCTAGAATTCCCACGCCATAGTTTAATGGTGAAAAAAAACTACCCAGAGCGGTAAGGTGGAAAAAAACTAAGTCCCGGGCGGTAAGGGCGTCCAAGCCAGTCCTGAATCGCGGCTTACATGCGTGTAACTGGTCCGCATCCGACTTGTCAAATTTTCAACGCCCACTTGCAGAGTTGGCCGCGACCATGTAGAGTATCGTTCTGGTCCCCGACCCGCCCCAGCCGCTGCAGTCCGGCTTTTGGGCCTCTGCGCATGCTACAACATTTTTGTACACACTCAAGTGTAACGCTACCGAAAGCGTCCCTAGATCAAAATCCAGATTTTCGCATACGGCACCCTCCATTTTTTAGCTCTCTCCAGGGAGAGCCGCTCTCGTAATCCACTACTAGTGGAAAAACGCCCCCGTCTGCCGTCTAAAAAAATGTTGGGGCAAAACACTCTAGCCGCTCAGACCAAAACCACGACCGGGCCGGGCCAGTACAACGATAACTCCCCTAATAGAATACTTCTGGTCCCCGGCAGGTGGGCGCCCAATTGGCACTTTCATTTCTACCTCTAACCCCGCGTCACACCTGAACCATATCCGACCAGTGTGGGTCTGGCGATCAGAAACCATGCAGGCCCGGCCTCCTTTCATAGCATGATTTGTTTTGTGTTCCCTTCAAACCAAACCCTATTTTATAAGTTGGTTTTGAGCGGAAACCGGAAGGTGGCCAACATTTTTTTAGGTAAGCTCCGGGTGATTCCCGGCGACAGAAGTGGTGGCGAATACCGCCCGATCCAACCTTAGCCGGGCCACGGCATTACCCTTTCAAGTAGCCGGGCCAGGGGGGGGGGGGGGGGGGGGGGGGGGGGGGGGGGGGGGGGGGGGGGGGGGCGGTTACAAAATTTAGCTGGGCCACAAGCTGAAAATCAACCTATTTATTGGGCCGGAGAACCCGTAGAGGTCTGGAAGAAAATGTTGGCCACCGTTTCGGTTTTCCGCAAAACCTATGTATAGGTGTTGAAGGGTTCATATGTAATGTTTTAGAGAGTGCCGTATCATGCCCAGTTTCTGACAACGGACTCGCACAAGTCATTTGAGGTTAATTAGCTGGGCTTCGCTATGAAGTTGCTCTAAGGATAGAACATGGGCCGCGACCAAGAACGTATACTATAGGAGGGTACATCTCAGACATCTCAAAAATGACTAAGTCCCAGAACGTCAGAAAAAAACTAGAAAACGGACCGCTGCCTTGGATCCAGCGAAGTCGCCCCTAGATCTTTTAGTGATCTTTCAGTGAAAAGTCACCTAGCCGGGCCACGGCAGTGAAAAGTCACCTAGCCGGGCCACGGCAGGTAACTTTTCAAAATTGAACTAAGTCCAGCGCGGATCGCTGCCTTGGTCAGTCGAAAGTCGCCCTAGAATGTCTGTTTAGTTAGCCTTTCAGTGAAAAAGTCACCTAGGCGGGCCACGGTAGTGAAAAGTCATCTAGTAGCCGGCCACGGCAGGTAGACTTTTCAAAAATTAACTACGTCAGAGCGGACCGCTTCCTTGGTCGCGGAAAGTCGCCCTAGATCTTTTAGTGATCTTTCCGTTAAAAGTACCTAGCAAGGCACGGCAGTGAAAAGTCCACTTATCCGGGCCACGCAGGTACTTTTAAAAAAATGAACTAAGTCCAGAGGCTGACTCGCTTTCTTGGTCAGGCGAAAGTCGCCCTAGATCGTTCAGTGAAAAGTCACCTAGCCGGCCACGGCAGTGAAAGTCCTTAGCCGGGCCATGGTATGTAGACTTTTCAAAATGAACTAAAGCCAGAGCGGACCTCTTTGCCTTGGTTCGGCGGAAAGGGGCCCTAGATCTTTTAGTAGTGATCTTTCAGTGAACAGTCAGCTAGCCAGGAGGCCCACGGCTAGGAAAAGTCACTTAGCCGGGCCAGGCAGTAGACCTTGTTAAAAAAATTGAACTAAGTCCAGCGCGGATCGCTTCCTCTCCTCTTGGTTTCCCGGTGGCGAACGTCCGCCCTAATCCATTTTAGTGATCTTTCTGAAAGTCACCTAGCCAGGCCACGGCAGTGAAAAGGTCACTTAGCCGGGCCACGGCAGGTAGACTTTTAAAAAATTACCTAAGGTTCAAGCGGACCCTCCCTTGGTCCACGGAAAGTCGCCCTAGATCTTTTGGTGAAAGTCACCTATTCCAGAGCGTAACCGCTTCCTTATTATTTACCTGAAAGTGTCAGCTAGACTTAAGATTTGTGGTGTGCTGAAATCTTTCGGCCTGTTACGACGGGCTGGTTGGATGGCCGCGAATGAAATCGACTGCAATGGAAATTTTGCGCGCAAATTTGAAAGTGGGTAAAAGTGGGTTTTAGGATTTAGGAATAAATTGTTATGACCATCCCCCTTCGTGTGGATGCTTTACATTTGATTGTCCAATGCAGTATTTGTAATGATTTTTGTTTATATGTTTGGTTTTAATCTGCAAATAAAATGAAATGAAATGTGTTTATTGTCTGATCCAGTATTTTTTTGTACTGCCAATTTGAAAGAAACATAATGAGCAATTCGTGTTTATGTTAACAACCGTCTCCTACAATGTTTTCTTACAGTGTATAGTAGTTCGTACGAGTCGTAGATTGACAAATTACCGCGTTTTGGAATGGTACTCAATGTCGACTTGATGCATGGCTAGATGTAGTTAAGTGAATTTCGCAAGTAATAAGAGCGTGAAAATATCGTACATACTAATTAAAAACGTGTTTGCCATTCATTTTTATTTTGACCGTATAAGATAACACAATAGGCCTGTTATTTTGGCACCGTCCAGCATAGTATAGTAAAGCTAGTATTGGTATCGATAATTCAATCAGTCCGTGCAAAAGTAAGCCTCATGACGCCCTCATTTACGTTGCGAGGGCGACCCTTGCGACAGTTTTTATGACCATCGTTACCAGTTAGGAGGGGGTGCCGGACGTGCTGTACGCTCGATTGAGGAATTAGAAATGCCAAGGAATTTGTAAACAATTCCGCCCTTACCAGCATAATCTGGTTTTTATATATTGCCTGTGGCCTTCTTCACTTCACTTTACCACTAACTGAGCTGCGGCAGGGTGCTGGCAGTTGTGGCACTTGCTAATTACAGTTAATATACTCCCCCGCCTAAAAAATCCCCGAAACTATGTTGAATAATGTCCATCACCGTGCTCAAAAACTGCTTTCACAAATGACGCGCCAAGCAGCTGGTAAATCTCCTCAAACTTACCAACAGCATGCTTCGTTTATCAATGCATAACGGACACAGGTCAATAAGCAAACACATTACGCGAACAACGCTCCTGGGATTTATTATTATAAATTCACCTACATACCCTACATACTTTTTATACAGTAATTTATATCGTTCGGATTCTTAGGCGGGGAGTATATAATAGCCCTTGGCAGGGATCCCAGTTCAGCTGGACTCAGTAAGCATTAGGGTGTGCTATGAGAATTAACAGCACTACATATGTGTTACTTGTGGCTGTGATAACACACCACTATATATTCAGATTAAGTGAGTTGCCGACAATGAAGATATTGTATTTATTTGCTGAACATACGGCTAAACTATTTGAGTCATTGTGTCTTGTAAGGATTACGTGTAGACCTGAAAGATTTATTATTAAATCACCTAGACTGATTTACGTCGCGAGTAACATGGCAAGCCAAAAAGTGTTAATGAAAGATGAAATAGAACCACGAAGTATATCAAGTAGGACATGCTCAAGTAGACTCTGCAGGGAGAAACTAACTTGCCTTGAAATAAAATCTCATCCACAAAAGACAACTACGATGAAGCTATGATTTGAAAACTAAGCGTGAAGAACCATAATTTGGACCTGATGATAGCGTATCGGCAGTAACTAGTGGGATGGCCATAGCTGGTGGTAATGTGAAGTTGAAATTTGGCTGCTAGGGCATCGTTTGTAAAAATAAAAATGAATAGATGTCACAAAGAGACAGCACCAGAAGCGTTTAGAAGAAATAGAGGATGAAAAAGAATCGGAAGCCATGATAAAAATTGAAGGAAGAAACCGCAGCTTGTGATGACAGATCAAACGAGAATAAACGAGAAGAGAGTAAAGTAGCAAGAAGAAGCCTTGGCGAATCTACAGGAAGAAATAAAAGCACCAGGCTGACCTAGAATCAGCTAGAGCAGTGGCTGAAATTTATGAAGAGTTTTCAGTGGCGTTTGAGTTCCTCGGTTGAGTGCTGGAAGTTTCAAGAAGCAGAACAATTTGCTGATTAAGATTAGGGGATTCCCTATTCTCCTGATCAACTCTGAGGTGCGGAGCAGTTACATTACATGGAACGACATTGAATTAAATAGACAAAACCCTGAGGTGGGTAAAGTGAAGACAAGTCATCATCCTGATGCAGATAACATAGGCCAGACTGACAGCATAAGGAGATATCCGAGCTTGCCAGCATCAAGAATAAATGAAATGGAACTGAAGCAAACTGGAGACTCAAGACAACCTCTGATTTCAAAGCCAGTGAATGAAGAGCAGCACCACACTGATAAAGAGCAACAAAGACGGACAAATAAAGAAAGTTAAGAAGGACAAACAGACCCGTCAGAGACACTTAACTCACAAGTTACCGGTACTGGGTTATCGCCCTATGCATCCCCTTATTACCCTGTGAATGGACAACAACATGATATGACTAAGTTGACTAAATTCCTTAGTAAACAACGGGTGAGGGCCTCTGTGCCAGAGCAAAAGATTAGAGTGTGATAGTGATCCGATGAAATATACAGCTTTCATCAAGTGCTTTGTGTACGGAGTCGAGGACAAAACGGAAGAAGCAAGGGACAGATTGGCATATTTGTGTCAATATACCAGTGGTAAGGCAAAAACATTGGTCGAAAGTTGCTTGCATTATGTACACCATAATGAGGGTTACTCCAAAGCAGAGGAACTCTTGTCTAGAAGGTTTAGCAGTGCCCACAGGATTGGACAATCATTTTGTTTTATAGGGGGGGGTCTAGGAAAATAATTTTTTCAGCGTAATTGTGGCTTACCTGTGGCAGTTTGGAAATAAAACTTATGTTTCTCGTTTATCAAAAGCTTTCTATTGATATATATATATATCATAATTTCATGGTGTGTGGGACTTAAGCTCGGACATTGAAGCAATGTTTTGTCAAGTGAGAGTGAAACGTAGTGACTGCGATTGGTTAATGTTCCTGTGGTAGGAAGATGAAGACATTGAAAGGCCTCTACGAGATCACAGATAGCTTTCGCTTTAAGTTAGACCTCGCAGACAAGCCACCGGCAAGAAGAGGCACGCTGTCTATTCAGTGTATGACCTCTTAGGATTGGTTAGCCCAATCATTCCACCTGCAAAGCAAATTCTGCAAAGTCAGTTCAGCCAGGAACCAGAAATAATTAGTGCCAAATGAACCTGACCATGAATATTTGCATCACAAGTTGTAAGGATGTGATTACTTATGAGTATTTCAGAAGGCTTTTAAAGACTAGATTTCCATTGTAAACTTTTAAATACTTGGTTGCCTTATTTGGTTGTTCAACTCTCGCGGGTTCACTGGGAATTGAGGTTTAGCAATCGTTGACTATCTTCAACACCTCATTTCCTAGAGCGGGATGCATAGAGCTCAAAGATCATGAACAGCTGAGGTGTGGCAACAAGCGAGGAAATAATAAATGTAGATCCTAAACTTTAGTATTGAAGAACTTGGTGACTTACATTGTACTTTTCAGAATGCATTTGTGAGCAAACGGGTTGCAGATCATGTCAGCTAAGTTAAATTGCTACTCAAAGGTTGGTGTCTCGTGAGCTACAGAACAGCTGTCTGTAATAATAAAATAAAATGTATCAGTTAAGTTAAAATTGCCACTCATTAGGTTGGTGCCTTTTGAGCAACTAACAGCTGATCTTGATTATTATGATTGCATCAAATAAGTCAAATTGCTACTCACGGGTTGGAGCCTCTTGAGCTACAGAACATCTGATGCCTAATGTTCTGAATACTACATTGTGGTTTAGTGGAACCAGTCAAACAGATGAGCTACCGTGTCTGTGGTTGAGAAGTGTCAAGTGTCAGAAGTTTCCACTTGAACATGATGAAATATTTTGAACAGTCAGATACTTAAAAGTAGAGATAATCTCATGCTGAGCGTGGTCAAATATTTTATTTATGAGGCATAATGTAAATTAATGCAAGTAGAGAACGTCTGTCATGTACTTTGGACTCATTCGTGATCCAAATTTAGTCTTTATGAAATGTTGACCTTTTTGCTTCATGATTCATTTGATAGTGACATATCAAGATTCAATTGGCAGTTAGCTGTGCCTGTTGCCATAGATTAGAATCCTCCCTTTTGGGTATCAAATGAACTAGTGCATTACCGTTGCCTTAATTCTGCAGACATTGTGAATTAAAAAATGAACATGAAAAAATTGCACTATGAACACTTAAGAAGTGCAATGTGTGGTTCATCAGGATCTGCATATTAGTGCCCTTTGTACTTTGCCACATGTCAGCATACGATGTGAATTACACCTAGATCTGTATGAAGCTTTAATCGATATAGGTTTTTCTGATGGCTAGTTAGTTAGAGTGCTAAAGAATGTTTGGTTTGGATGTTATGAGCGAAAAATATGCCCCATGCTCATCGAAACAGACCAAAATGGACCCAACACAAACACTTTAAAAGCTCTTCCCAAATAACTTTGATGTGACCTCTGGAACAAAAGTGTGTTAATGGAATGCTCCCTCTACAAGGCCAAAATTTAACTTGCTGACTATATATGTGTTAATAATGTAGATATAATAATGATTGGTGTAGAATTCTGATGATGTAGTTATTGGTGAATGTATACCTCCTGGATATACTATCTTAAATATGCCTCGGGAATCTTAAAATCGTGGTGGTGGGATTGCAATGTTGTTGATGATCTTTTTTTTAATATGCATATATTACCAATAGTTCTCACTCCATTAATTTTGTTGTTGTGTATAGACCACCTCCTTCTACAGAAAATGGATTGACAAATTCTATATTTTGTAAAGAATTTGACAAATTTGTGAGTGCCCCCCGGACACAAACAAATCGGGAAGGGGAGCCAAAAAATGGAAAGGAAAAAAGGGAGAAGGAAAAGAAAAAGAGAAAGAAAAAGAGGGAGAGAGAAGAAGAAAGTGGAAAAAGAAGAGGGAAGAAGAGGAAAAGAAAGAGGGAAGAAGAGAAAGGGAATGGCCCTTGAACCGACTGGAAAAAAATATGGGTCTACCCGGCGAGCGGAGCGAGCCGGAGAAATTGGCGTCTGAAAAATCAGGAAACTTCTTTGCCCCCCGGAGGCTCACGTCTGGTTACACCCCTGTCTGCTGTTGAACTTACTCAACATATAAGTGGTCCAACCCACAAGGACGGACAATAGACTAAGTGTTCACTCGCTTGGATGATACTTTTTTACATGATTGCCATACTGAAGAAAAATTAATGCCAGATCATCGTATTATATGTTTTACGTTGGATCTTCCAAAGCCACAGCCCATGTATGTAATACGACTATGCGTAATTACCATAAATTTAACCACAATGAATTTGCCTCTTCCTTTTCTGACAATATTTCTACTTCATCAAATATTCATGATTGTAACTCTTTGTTTGAATGGTACAACTATGGAATGGAAAAGTTGCTCAATAATCAAGGTCCACCTACTACTCAAACTCGCATTGTAAAAACTCGCATTCCTTGTTATGTACAATGAATCCATTCATGTTGCTCGACGTCATCGCCGTAAAGCCCTGAGTGGTGTAAATCCCATTCAGATGATGACCGCGAATTGTATTTGATGGTTAAGAGGATTTTACATGACTTGAGAGTTGCCGCCAAGAATCATTTTTCAAAACCAA
Source organism: Ophioderma brevispina (assembly GCA_023653785.1). Taxonomy (NCBI): domain Eukaryota; kingdom Metazoa; phylum Echinodermata; class Ophiuroidea; order Amphilepidida; family Ophiodermatidae; genus Ophioderma; species Ophioderma brevispina. Next base: position 32,025 of record JAMKCH010039317.1, on the reverse strand, counting down.
GTTTCATCCTTAATAGCAATAGCAAAGACGTCTACCGAATTGTAAACACATTGGGCAACAAGAATGTCCAGTATCTTTCATTTTATGATGAACACTGTCTTTAGGTATTCAATTTGCTAAATTTTTTAAAGACTACACATTCGCAATATTCGTAGTGATCTTGATTAGATAGTGCACGAGTTAGGGGGAAAAAAAAACTAGTGGGGCGATTCATTTTTGGATTATTATTCTCATTCCTCACTTTTGAGGGGAAAAAGCTGTCAGAACAAGGTTTTCATCGGATTCACGGAATTTACTGGAATTATCTTCAGAATTTATTAATTATCGAACAAATAATGACATCATAAGTATTTCAGCATTGAAAATACAGTAAGATGATTGATGTTATCATGCCATCAACATTTGACCATTTCTAACAGTACAGCAAAGTTATCTTGAAATCATCGCAGAATATACATCCCATAAAAAAATGAGGATTTTTAAAATTCTGGACAATCACTTTTGGACAAACGGTTTATTTTTTATAGAGCATTTCCTCACAAATGGATATAACACATAAGAAATGAAAGGTTTCAAAATGTCTGACCAATAATTTTTAACAACCCCAGCATTCATCCACAAAATTAATACAAGTCATAAATGAAATTTTCAGAAGATGATTTTGAAAACCTCACCGCATTTCTCACTTAATGAAAAATTGAAAAATTTCAGACGATGATTTTGAAATCTCACTAATTTCCTCATTTGATGAAAAATTGAAAAAAATTTCAGCATGATGATTTTGAAATCTTCACCTCATTCCTCACTTAATGAAAAAATTAAGCAGTGAGGGCGTCCCAGTGAGGAAATTGAGTGAGGCATGAAAACCTCATTTTTAAAAATCCGTTTAGGAAATAAGAAGTGAGGGTCCATTCGGCTTCGTCCCAGTGAGGAAAATGAGTGAGGAATGAAAACCTCATTTTTGAAATTCCGATTTAGGAAATTAAACAGTGGAGGGCGTCCCATTGAGGAAAAATCCTCACCTCATTTCCTCACTTGATGAAAAATTTCACACGTGGATGATTTCGAAATCCTCACCTCATTTACTACTAATGAAAATGAAAAAATTCAGACGATGATTTTGAAAACCTCACCTCATTTCATCACTTGATGAAAAATTGAAAATTTCAGGGACGTGTTTTGAAAACCTCACCTCCCTTTTCCTCACTTAATGAAACAAATTGAAAATTAAGCAGGAAGGGCTCCAGTGAGGAAACAATGAGTGAGGAATATTGAGAACCTCATTTTTAAAAAGTTCGATTCTAGGAAATAAGCAGTAGCGGGCCGTCCCAGTGAGGAAAATGACTGAGGGAATTGAAACTCATTTTTGAACATGCCGATTTAGGAAATTAAGCTGTGAGGGCGTCCCAGTGAAGAAAAATCCTCACCTCATTTCCTCACTTAAAAAATTTCAGACGAAGATTTTGAAAACCTCACCTCATTTCCTCACTTAATGAAAATATGTGGTTAAAACAATTAAGCAGTGAGGGCGTCCCAGTGAGGAAAATGGGGAGCGAATGAAAAACCTCATTTTTAAAATTCCTAAATCGGGCAGCAGCTGACATCTGATGCTCAAAATGATTCTGATAATGGAGCACTCCATTTTTCTGAATCTTCCAATACCAGTATTCCCCAGCTTTCCACTTTAGACAGCAACTGAAGATGATGTGTTTAAAGTCATTACTAAATCACCCAACAAATAAGTCAAAACTTGATTCAATTCCACCTGGTTTTCTTATCTCGATCTGCAGATGTTTTCCCCAAATGATGCTCACCATGCAATAATTAAAACACTTGAAGAAGCCATCACTTGACAAAATTAACTCTTCATCTGAGTATGAGGCAGCAGCTAAGATATGTTGTTATGGTGGAGCCAAATCACTGTTGATGGGTGGGGTTTGAGAAATCTGTGTCCACCGGTGGACAAAAGTTAGGGCACTCACTGAGAACGTGATCCGCAGTCTGTGATGGAGAACCACATGGCAGGCTGGCGATGGACGCAGCCCCCCATCGTGCATATTGATTTGAAGCGAACAGAATCTGTGCGAATCCGGGTTAAGGTGATCCATTCCTTGCGTGGAAGTGCTGCCAGGTGGTAAGTTCTGTCTTAGGTGTAATAGAGAGATGATCTGTTGGGGGTATCTAGCCAGGCCAGTATTCCATGTTTGTAAGATGTTGAAAGGGGGAACTGGAGAGTTTAGCAGCGTTTCGGCAGAAAGGTCGGCAGAGAGCGGTCTCTGTCTACCGAGTTTGGGTGATTCTTTGACAGTGTATGCAGCAGGTGCTTGTAGTCCAGCACAGGGCCTTATTCACTAGTTTGTTGCGTGTGGTGTTCTCTCCAAAGTACTGCAGGGCGATGCCTGAAAGCACTGGTAAGAATTCAGAAAATGAACTAAAAAAACTATAGGACCAGTCTCTAATATCCACCTTCAGAGGAAAATTCATCGAGAAAATTGATTGTTATAGAACAACAGAAAAACATATGGACGACCATAACCTGACTGATGTTCATCAATTGCTATAGGGCATTTGTCACCGCACAAGGGAATCAGCTTTGCTGAGGTCAAAAATTAGTATTATTATGATGTCAATCAACATTAAAAAATGCTGTATGGACCTCATTTGGCATCCATTATTTAAAAATTGTGAGACGCCATAATTTGGATTTAAGGTGAGCCTCAACGTAGGCTGCGTTTTGGCAATTGACTAATCAATAGACCACGGCCCTTCTTAAGAGAACTTGTTGTTGTTGATGAAGCCAATATCAAAGACTGGCTCAGTGAAACTTTCAAATATGAGAGAGTATGCGCCAAAGGGGACCCTAACAAGCCTGTGAGTTAGTTATAAAACAGAGGCTGGCGAAATTCCAGACGTTTTTCCATCAGGTTTCTCAAATTTCCAATTTAATTACGCATCCTCTCCCTTACCAGCTCATTGTGATGTGTGTGTGTCTTGTGGCAAAATTCCTCTACAGTTTGATTATGATTCTTTCAGAAATTTTATAGGCAGTACGACCTTACTAGATGTGAATAACGGAGATGGTAACGGTTGTTCGCACACTCCATAGTATCGCCTTTTTTTGGTAGTGGGGAGGAAAAATGATCTTTTCCCGGTCTTCGACTTCTTTGTCTTCCAAATCTTGCAGCACAGTCTGTGCATAATTGCATCCCTTCTGTACCACTTTCTTTGAGAAGTTCAGTCTGGATGTTATCAAATCATGGGGACTTGTCATCCTTATCTTCTCAAGAGCATGTTCAACTTCGCATAGGAGGAATTATCAGGTTAGCCCCTGCTGTCATCGCCCTACTATCCTGCCTCATCTCTTTGAAGCATAAGCCCTTTCACAATACTTTTTCCATTTATCTTGATTTCATTCTCTTCTGTCAGAATGTTACCATCCTCATCTTTCAAGACATTAAGCTTGGGAGTTGGTGTACTTGTTAGCAGTTTGAATTTTTTTTAAATTATACCAAATTAGTGGAATATCTGCAAAACCTCGCTCCCAGCACAATTTTAGGACTGAAAATTTGGATGGACTTAAAAGTTTTCTGTACCCTTCTCGACCCCATTATAATATATATCGGCAGAATGCAAGACCAACATAAGTGACATTTTTGTCGAAATTGAGTTTTTGATGAATTTTGAAAGAGGAGGTATTCGCTGGGTTGGGTGGTGCACCATCCTGAGCCCACCATAAACGTCTAAAGACACCTTTCGTCTACGACAGACCTAATGATCGCAGGAATATTGCAGTTTTAGCAGCTGTTACAGGTAACAATAACCTAATTGGGTCCATTTTTATTGATGAAAATTTGAATGGTGCCGGTTATCTCAATATATCATTAATCAACATTTGGAACCAGAGTTGCGGCGCATTTTTCAGCAGCAAAAAAATGGAGCAATTCGTCGTGCCTGGTTTCTTCAAGACGGTGCGCCAGCACACAGGTCTGTAATGGGTAGATATCGTCTTCAGGAACTCTTTCCAAATCGAATCATTGGATTAGGTCATGCGGTGGAATGGCCCCCTCGGCCAGTTTAAAATGAGGGTCCCCCAAACACATTACCAATACGACGACGACGACATTTATAAACGATAAACGATGCATTTACCGCAATTAGGAGAACGCGTGTAACATCAAGAGCTGTTCAACACATGCACTCCAGGGCTGCCAAGTGCATCGCAAATCAGGGCGGTCATGTGGAAGATAGAAACTACAGATAATTATAAATTACTTTTGATATTGCAATTGTATTCAACCATGCCTAAGAAAAATGATGCTCCGTGGACAAGTCTGTTTTGCTGACTTATTGCTCAGTGGAACATATCTTGAGAACCACTCAACAAAAAAACACTCAAACAAAAAATTCAGGTAAGATGCTCTTTTACTCATTCTTTATGATAAAATAAAATCCACAGATATCAAATTACAGAAATATCACTTTCATTTTGGGTAAAGTTTTGTGTCACCCGGAATATCGGATTGCCTAAGACTTTGATTCCAAAGAGAAATCTACGTTCACCCATGGATTGTTTCCGTTTGGAGTGTCCTATCACAAAAAACCAGGCTGGTGATAGGATAGATACAGTTCATACATCTAAACTAAGGAATAACATCCCGATGAATATCAGAAACTCTGTTGCAGTGAATGCCTTTAAGAAGGTTCTTAAGACACATTTGTTTCCAAATTGATCTTGTTATTACATGCCTGTTGTTTTATGTCACTGCTCTTGGCATTTTAGAATATTGTTTATGACATTGTTTTCTATTTTCATGATGCATTTAATTTTGTGTAATGTATTCTAGCACCTAAAAATTCTTATATTTGTAAGCGCTTTGAGCCTCCGGGGAAAAGCGTGTTAAATGCTTTTTAATTGTATGTATGTATATGTATGTAAAGGTTAAATATTACTCCAATTTCTTTACAAATGGGCTCAAATTGTTCATCTTTCCTCAAAGACTGCAACAAAAACATTTTGCACCGTCAGACACATTTTTTTTTAAATTCGGAGATCAATAGAGGTCAATGGGGTTGACCTTGTTTGTCATTTATCTCGATAAACAAATATTAATGAGAGTGCCAACTACTTTTGTTGCAATCTCTGTGGAAAGGTTAACAATTTGAAAGCAGTATCGGTGCAGTATTAAAGATTTGACCTTTGGTGATGACCTTTGACATTTGAAGATTTTTGTCTTATATCTCCATAACATATTATGATTTTTCTCCTCATTGATTTGACCCAAACTTTCACGAGAGCCACCACCGCTAAATTTGTTCACTAACCTTCATAGAAGACAAATCCACTGAGAAATGCTCTCCACGGCCACAGAATTGCTCCAAATGACCCAACTATAAGAGTTAATATACCCACTTCAATTTGCATTTCGCCATCCATATTTGCAGTTAGGAATTTCAATTGTAAAATATCTTCTCATTTTAATTTTTTTTTCGTGATGTGTTTTACTTTGGCCATAAGGATTGATTCTAAACGGTCTATACTGTTCAAAATCTGCTAAAAGTTATGTGTACTGCAACAAAAACATTTGTAATTTTATACAAATAGGTTTTCTTCGCTGTCAAATGGACACTTTGTCGACTTTCAATCTGAAGGTACACTGATTGATAAAGGCACAAATCGAACACTCATTTCGAACGGTTTATGGTTCTGCCTGATTTTCAAAATCCATAAATTTACGGTAATTCAGGATACGCTAAATTTACAGTGTAAAATCATATTTATGAATGTAGTTTGCCATCTTTTGCAAAGTGTAATTGTGCATTTTCCGTAATAACGTCTTTTCAGCCAAGTATGTTTGGAGTGATTTTGTGTAGTGGGTAAACAATTTGGTGCATTTATATTTTAACACCGACGGAGAACTGAATATTTCATGTAAGGTAAACAGGCATGTTATGACAGATATTAAATTATAACTTGGCATTCAATGCAAAGCAACCAGATGTAGTATACAATGCCCCCAGGTGTAGTATACTATAAAAATTATCTAGAAATAATTTTGTCGTACGAGGGTTGTGGAATATGTTTGGAAACCTTCTTTTTGTGTTAGAGTTTCCATCATTATTATCTTTTGCATCATGATACAGCCCACTGAGATTTTCTTGCAGAGTTTAGCATTATCACTTGTATTATCTGCAAAAATCAGGTTTTATCTGATACCAATCCTACCATCCTATTATACAAATGTTCGAAAAGATTCCCAGATTTACAATCCGACCAAAAGATAAAACAAATTAAATATTGGAAATACTTTTGGAGACCAAATATTTTATTTTTCACATAGAAAAACTTGCGAAAACAAAAAGTTTTTCATTTTAAAAACTTTTAGCTTTACGATGAATACATCACATATTTTTACCACTACTTGCCTCAGAAAATTGTACCTCTTCGCCCATTACAAAAACTCACAAACCTATTTTTTAAATTAACAGCTTTCTCATCATTAAACCAAGTGCATTAAAATGCTGTTTATCGATCACGGTTTTTGGAAATATGTATTGGATTATTTCTCTTTAAATATCGTTTTTAATTATTTTGTAGTGACAAGCTCCTATCGTAATTCATCTGTCCAGCCATTTATTTCTTCTCGAGATTAGATCTTCACGAACCTTTCATGATGAGTTTCTCGATGGCGCTTCCGATGGTTTTTTTGCTGGTTTCTTCTTCTGACTGCTTTGGAATGGGACATTTTCAAGTCCTGGGATCTCTTCCTGTACCTGTCCCGAAGTCTGCAAAACGTAATAACATGACATGGTGATCTTGATGGCGCCTGCCAGGCATTAGCATTTATATCTGGTAGAATATTATACAATGAATTATTTTCCCTAGTTTTAGTTTTTGCATTGATTATAAAACGAAATGCAGCATGAATCATAAACAAACTACGTAGATGAAATTCCCAGTGCCTTATCAATCAACCGCAATTTCCACTCATTTCTGTTCCATTCTGGCGCCTTTAACAAACTACGTATAGTATGTATGTATGTCATGTCTGTTATGTATGTATGTATTACTTTTTTATGTGCATGTCTTTATGTCTGTATTTATGTATGTAGGTAGCGTTACTAGAGAATACATACCTGTGTTTGTGGGGGTATTTTTAAGTATAAATAGACATTGTGGCGTGGTAAGTGCGCTGCTGTACGATGTTCGTGTCCTAGTCTCAGAGCGGGATCGATAGCGTGCCATATTTCCTTTCTGCAAACATTGTGAGGGGGGTATGATTTTACTAAAGTTACTAAAGTACTTCACGAATGTCCGTACGAATAAACTGTAAGCCGAGTATGGAGGTTTAGGCAGCTCTGAGAGTAGGTAGAAAGGTGCTCTCTGGAAGTGGTCGAGAGGGGAAGTAACGGGATAGGGCTCGGCGCAAGACGAGGGCTAAGAAAAGTGAGAAAACTCTAAATAAAAATGAAAAAAAACGGAAAAACAAAAACACAACAACAACAACCCCAATGTTCAAAAAATGTCTAAAAAGTACCTTTTTAAGAGAAAAAAGCTCAAAACTTATAAAATAGGATTTGGAATTGCTTCCTTATAGAGTTTTGAAAAAGTGTTTTTTTTTCTGAAAATATGTCTAAAAAAGTGACTTTTTAAGAGATTTTTCGTAAAACTAAACATAAACCCCTCACATGTACTCGGGTAAGCATGTACTGTATGTATGTATGTATTTTTTTTATTTTTTTTATGCCAAATTTGGTATTGCAATGATTATGCAGTAACATCTCTATCACCATATTTAGCTGTATGTATGTATGTATATATGTAGTTATGTTTGTATCTCGTAAAAAGGAATAAAATCGCTTTGATCGGTAGAGTGTGTACTGGTCGAAATGCTCCGGGGGACTGCAATGTAATGTGGGGGTTTTTAGGTCCTAAAGATAGAACTTGTATTGGTTGCATTGTATGTAAAAAAATCAGTAAATTATGAAAATACATTTGCGAATTTCAACTACATCCTAAGTTGGTACTATTGAAGCTCTGGCTTTGCCGTCTCGGTCGGTTCTCAGTCAGAAATACAGTTGGAATAAAACCATAAACAGCCACCCCCTAAAATCCCCCAGTCATGGCATACGAAATGGATGTGGGTGTGTTTTTTTGTATGGTGTTTTTTTGTGTTTTTAAAAATATATAGAAAAAAGCGAGGGGATACCCCAGTCACATTTACCTGCGCGGTCCAGAATAAATCCAGTGTCCAAACAATCACACAATAACATTGAAGGCCTTTCGTACTCTGGTATCCTGTCAACAAAACAAAAACAAACAAAAGAGTTCTCGTGCCCGAATCCTATCAGAAACAGGGTCCATAATACGTACATCGCTATGGGTAAAAAACGAAGAGGCCATCACGAAGTCTAGAAGTCTACAAAGAACAAACTTAAAGAACCTATAACATGTATCGTGGCAAGACAAGTACCATGGGCCTATGCTCAGACTGTTATACTGGGGACACAGGGGGGTGTGTGCGGGCTTCGCAATCCAGAGGAGCCAAAGCTCATTTAGCTAATTTCTCGGGTTTCATAAGCACTTGTGGTGGTATTATTATCGAGCGCTGCGTTAGGCCGTGATTGTTTGTTCAGATTGCTTTAGGTGTTATAGTTACATTAGATTTGTAGTCATTTCTAGGGTGTGGTTCGGATTAAGTTGTATTTGGTTGGGAGATGGTTATTGCTGTTGGGAATGTGGTGGTGAGGGTGTGTCGGTCAGGGATGAATAAACGGCGGACTTCGGTTCTAGGGACAAAGACAATAAAGGTAACGGGGGGGATGGGATGAGAAATAAGGGGTGAATATGAATCGCTTCGTGTATTGTCGGAATGGTGTGGGGAGAGATAAGGTCCATCGTAGGTGGAGCAGGGAAGAAGGTCCGGGAGCCATGGTGCCGACAACTGATGGGGGTCCCGAACAAAGTAAAATTGATATCTGGAACGGAGGATTGGTTCGGGGGGGGCGGCGGAAAGTGATAAGGTAGCAATCATGGTGGGGTGGAGAATAAAGGTCGGCATGCGGGAGTCGACACTCTGGGGATAGGGCTTGGAGCGGTTGAGAAATGCCTAAGTTCGGTTTCACCATAAAAAGGGGAATTAGTCTTGCAGAACGCGCCTAGGGTAAAAGGAGTGTCGACGGTGAGTTGTACTATAGATGTATCGTAAGTAAATCCCAAAGGACATATAGGGGGCCCTGGTGTTGGGGGGGCGTGCGGAAGGAAATGCGAGGCTAGTGAGGATGACTATAGTCGAATGATTTTGGATGTCATGGGATTACAAGACATGGCGAAGGAGCTATATAAAGCAAAATATCTCGCGTGCGGCAAGGAGATGGACTTTTGAGAGAGATGTTTCAGACACAGGTTGTCGTGGTATCGTCAGGAACAGACGCCCCGCCGGTATAGGTCAGGGAAGGGGAAAAACCAGTCCGGTTCTACTGGAGCATACTTTTCGGGCCAAAATTCTCAAGCAAAACCTTTCTCGCAGTGGCGTCACAATCCTGTCACATATATACATTCGACCATCGGTGAGATAGGTACGGGAGCCTGTGGCCCGTGAAAGACTTGTCACATAAGAAGAATTTGGGATTTTGATACTGTCCGTAGCCATGTTCATGTGGATCAGTAGTCCCAATGACATATGCTCGGTTTTGGGTTGGCACAAATGGGGAAAATTCCAGGCGCATTGTTAGAGTGGGGTAATACCCTCTGCTGCTTCACTGAATTCCCGCAAGGTCTGTCGGTGCATGTTGCTCCAATCGTGGGCAACCAGATTTTCCATTGTCTGTGGGCTGCTCCACAATTACAGTCATCTCTGAATCTGCTTCCAGGTAATCCCACTTCTGCAAAGATCGGTCCGATATGGTTTCTCAGTCCCATGAGGTGGCTATCAATCCCATCTCAGCCGAACATTCACCCCTTATAGTCAGGGCTCCACACACCACAGAGACGAGAGTTACCTCGAAAGAACTTTTTTTTTTGAGAAGTAACATTAACTGATATTTTAAAACCTCAGGATCACGAATCTAGAGGTCGTAAATTTGCCGGGATTTGTGTGGCAACAGACAGAAATAGATATGAATCGTAATACAAATTGTAACAAACCCCCTACAAGCCACACTCATGGGGAAAAAATCTGAATTTGTGCGTTCTTTTTTCGGCATATTTGAATAATATGTAGTGTTGAAGGGGCGGGGGGGGTCAGGGGGGGGGGGGGGGGGGGGGGTTGGCGGGGGGGGGGGGGGTCACGACGGGTTAAGTGAATGAAGCTATTATCAATGTTTCAAAACTTAAATGAGAGAACTTATATCATTTCATTGGGGGGGTGGGGGGGGGTCTTCATTGAAGTATGTACAAAGCAGAATTTTTAAATTGCGATTTTTCGCGAAACGCATTTTCTTTCCGCCTGTTTTATTTTGGTTCTAAATTTTGTTCTATTAGTCTCTGGTAGGCAACCATATTTTATAATTTAGCACATTTTTAACTGTTTTCATATACGTGTGGATGTTTTAAGAAAGCAATTTAGGTTGATTTTTCAAAATATATTCTCTATGTCCTCTATTGGCCAAAAGTTGATGACGTCATTCAAAATTTGACTCCATATCCACAAATACAGAATTTTTCTTTTTATTGCTTTAGAATATCTTTCATCAATTATTAACTACAAAGGGCACTCTAGAAGCCGGCATGATATTATTTACCTTGATGATCGATAGAATACAAATTTGGCATTGATGTCTGTATAAAAAATCTAACTTAAAACTCATTTTCTTTCTCGAATTGTACTTTTTAACACTTATATCTCCCTTCAGAACTTGAAATTTTTCCACTAACTTCTGGAATGCTTGGCAAAAATTACTTTCATACACCATTTGAAACTGGCTGCATACTTGCAAGTTAAGTGAATAATCTATTCCACAAATTCACATTAGGGCGCCCTCCACACATGTCGTTTTTGTGTTGTGGTTCACTAAAAAAAGGGTTTCTGGTGATAGGTAAATGGGTTACTCTAAAGTACTGAGTTTGGTTATAAGGGTCCTCATTTTGTTATCTTTCGGTACACACTCTTTATAGGTTTGTTTTGCTTTCTTCGGATTAGTTTGGCCTGATACATCTCACCAATGCCAACTTCAGGGGAAGGTTTCCTCCCTTAGAGTGTTGGTAATAATTGGAACCCAGGTTTATGGAAAGAAGAACCAGACTTCTAGGAGGTCTCAGAACTGCTGCTGCTGATTTTGATATATAACCAGCACAAGTGTGTGGTACGTGGTTCACCATGTCGAAAACATGCGAGAAAGGTAGCTTATAATGGACTGCCCCTTCTTGCTTCCCCTTCGCTGGGGTTGCTAATGTTAGGTGAAGATACCTGACTTTGTCAACACGAGACTTTTCACGTCAATTGTCCTTGCGGCGACAAGTCCCAATGTATCACGGGTCACCTGTGCACAGCGTGACAGTGGTACACTTGACCTGTTCTTTGCCATTTGTCAATTTTTCAGGCTTAGACATTTCCTTCACACAGCCCGACTTCTGTTTCTGTCAATTTGCAGATTTGGGCTATTAACATCATTATAGGAATAAGGTTTCCCATAACAATCTTTCCGTCCATTCACCGTTTCAGACAGATGGGTTGCTTAAAATGGCTAGTTAGTTGGCCACGACTAAAAACATGCTGGAGAAGTGCAGTCCGCTGTCAGGTGCAAATTTTGAGGCTCTCCACAATCATTTAATGATGCCAAGAAACCCAATAGCCCATACAGAGTTTACAGATAATTGTCTTTCTGCTGTTTTTTGCGTTTTTTTTCTCTGATATCGCCTCCATTGCTTCACGGCATTTGTCCATATTTGGGATTTGTGATTACTATCAAATTCATAGGGATCACATTCAAATCACGTACAGCATGGTTTTCAAACCTTTTCTGGCACCGCTGGAATATTCTTTTATAGAACGCCCTTATCCTATTCTACTCTCCCCTGACATGTCGTGCACTATTGCACGATGAAGCACAGCACAGGGTCCTGTCGATTTGTTTTTCGATGAAGATCTAACAGATGTGATAATTTTGTAGGCTTGGAGTTTTTGTCCCAATAACTTAACACTTTTATGCACTACTATCAACGCAAACTACTACTAGATTTTTTAGGTAAATGCCCACTTGTAACAACAATAATCACAAAGAGAAATCAAATGTCAAGAAATACGACATAAATATATATTTAATGTCGAAATATCCCCTAGGTACCAAATATCTCCTGGGAATCAATGTCCACATGGCTAGGTCAAATATCCACATAGGAAAACAAACGCCACTAGTGAAATCAAATGTTACATTACATATTTTCAATGCGTGGATGTTCAAAATGGCCACGTCTGAGGTACGACATCCTCCATAAATTGACAAAATCTAATCTACGTTTCACATCATTATTTTTAAATCAATTGTTTTTTTTTTTTTTTTTTTAATTTTTTAGTTTTTTGCATATTTTTAGATGTAAGATGTACTCTCCTCTCTCATGTCAGATGGTGCCCACACACTGCTGTGGTCCTTCACAGAGCCTCGCCGTTTTTCCTCGATCCCGAGCCAAATTTGTAGCTTTTTGTCATACTCCTTTCAAGTCCAAATCCTTTTTTCCATCTGTCAAAGCTGTTGCCGGATGACTCTTCCTCTTCCTTCACGACACCTGTGAATATTTGCTTCTGCATGCTGTGCTCTCTTCTCTAATTTGACCAACATATTTCAGCTTCCTGCTTCCCCTCTTTTTTAGTTGTCCTTAAATATCAGGTCCTGAACCAATCTTCTCCAACACCGATTCAATTGTTCCTTTGTCCTTCCAGGATATCCTCGGAAGCCTACAACATCACAAATCAATGCGTTGTTATCACTTTAAGTTGGTGCCCAAGATTCCCATCCATATGTGGCAACACTGAAGACAGTTGCCCTTAAAGCAGCCGCAGTTTTTTAGCTCCTTGAAATTCCTCTACTCTTCCAGATTTTATCATGTTTTGTGGGATGGAGTTCCTTGCAATAGCTATCGTCTCTTGATTTCTGCGGTACTGTCGCCCTTGTTTTTTAATGGGCGAACCAAGGTACTCAATTCTTGCACACCTCTTTCAAATCAGCTGACCCTCCCTAAGGCAAATGTATCGTTTGTTCGTGATGAATCCAGAACCCAATTATTGTTTGTTTGGTCTTCTTTTGGTGTTTACATCAGGGCCATTCTTTTCACTTGCATTTGACATCGCTGCGGTAGATCCATCAGCTCTTCCCTGCTTGCACACACCACGTAGTGTCCAGCATCATATCGAAGGGTTTGGGTGGATTCTTCCTACAAGGCCAAACCATTCCCTCCGAGGTGTCGGGGGGGTGGGCAAATGGAATGTATAGTGATGTACTAAATTGAAGTCATTATATTAAAGACATTTTATCCCAATTATTTTCATATGAAATGTTACATTGACATTTGTTGTTCAAAGTCTTTGTTATCCGTTTATGGACCAACAGATGTGATGCAAATCCTCCCGAAGAAAGTGATTGACTTATTTAGGGAGTTATCACACGAAACTTTGCTAATGCAAATTTATCCTGCTTCCATCTACGTTATATGAGTTAATGTTACTCGTCCTTCAAGCAACCAGGTTCCTACTGGACCGAAGTGCTTTCGTACGTGGACTATTTCACTCTGCTGGCAAATCTGCTTCGGGCTTATCTTTTAGACAGCCAAGCGCAACGCAAGGCCTCGCCTCTTCTAACCATGCCTACTCCCTCTTCATTGGTTGCCCATTGCCCAAAGGATCCACTTGAATCTCTTTCTTTTAACCCATAAAGCTTTCATATCATATCCCGGCCTATATAAGATCTCTTATTTCATTTTCGCCATAACTCTCCGAATTCCCTCGCTCCAGCACTGTTGTCAGTTTTGAGTTCCTCGTTTCCAGAAGATGGCCGACGATTGGGCAATTTTCATCGCTTGCCTCCCTGCCTTTGGATGACCTATAGCCTTGAGCTCAACCCAAGACACATAACCGCTTTCAGACGCCAACTGAAAGCCCACCTGATCTTCCCTAATTTATATTTTTTTTTTTTCTTTCTTTTTCTCTATATTCGCTTTGCCTACATGAAAGGCGGCTTTCTATAAATCTCATCATTGATTATTGTGATTATCCTCCAAACTTCTTCACCGATCAGTTGTCCATCGCTTCAACACATTGTCCCAATTGTTTGCGAGAGTTTCAAGGAATAGCAAACGTACTCGAGTTCAGCGTAATTGATTTTCCGAAGCGTGAACTCAGATGTTCTTCAACATCTACACTGCCATATGTCTTATCTCGCCAGTCCAAAATGATACCATCTCTGCCATAATTCTACGATTATGGTATACGCATTGTTCTCTTGATTCAAGAAGCCTCATTGCAAACTTTAACATAGTCCCCCCCCTCAAATCGGTAATAACTCATATATTCACTGCTTCTAAGCATCTAAAATCTCTGTTACGGCATTAATTTGGTGTAAATTTTTAGAATACTTAGGTCACTTATATAACAATTTCTTTTATGTGGCCTTTTTGTTTCCCTTTTTACATTTGAATACCTATTTATGAAATCGGTCTGTGTAGGTTTTACATTTGTCGGTTTATGTCCCTTTGTGTGGAGATAGGTTGGCTATTGACTATGACATTTCCCTAATTTGACATTCGCCCTAATATGCGACATTTTGATTTGAAAAAACGGCGACACTACTGGAAGGGTTTCGACACAATAGAAACATCTAATCTACTAAGTGAATTCATTACACTCTACTGTTTGCACTAGCATGCAATGGGGGGTGGGGGCCCATGTGGACCAAGATTTCGTTTTTCGCTTATTATTGCCTAAATATTAGCTGCGAATATTTTGGTGGAAAGAATTCAAATCGGCCAGGGCTTAGATACTCCATTCGCCATAAATCATTTATTCCGTGGCCTATCAAATTCATTTGGATTTTTTTAAGAATCTTTATTTCTCATTAAGTGTAGTTAATTTCCTGCTATTATGATCACTTGGTATAGAAACGTCATTGGGAAAGTGATTTCTCTCGTTTTTTTGTGCCGTCTTCATATCAGATTTTGGATCCGCTCCTTTGAATCCGTTGAACCGATTTTCATTCTTTCTTGTTATGTGGTTGTGGTTTTGAGATCCTCCGTCAACGCCCAGAGTTTTTGGTAAAACAATCCACTGCAAAAGTTTTTTTATGCACCAACGGGAGTGGCTAGACCTTATGCACCAACGAAATACGGGGACTTTCCAGAATAAAGTGCCCCCATTTTTTCAAAAAACCCGTTCCTGTTTTTTTACATATTTTGGAATGCTTACCGTGTATTGAGGCACACACCTGAAGTGAAAAGGCTGAATACGCCGTGTTATGTACTAAGATCATTCGATAAGATTTATAAATTTTTCTAATTTCTGTGCACGACAAACAAACAAAAACAAAACAAAGATTCTCTTCTATTGAGACGATTACGATAGCATGCAAAGCAAACATAGTTTTGTTTTTCTTTAGGTCTATAAATACCGATCAAGATCAAATTGAGAAATGCGTACCCTCGAAAAAAATTTCCACCTGTGTCCCCTTGGACCGTTTCAAACTTGTCGTATCTAACATTGGATTAATATCAGCGGGAGTAGAAAACATTTTGTAATACATCTCGAGTACGAAAGGCTTGAGTGACTAACAATAGTAGACAGCCTAGAAAGGAACGTGATTCCAGTTCAGCAAATGGTGCCCTTAACCCGTCGTCGTTACAAACGCTTTTTTTTAACACAGTTTACCAAAGTTTACCAGGGGGCATCCCCTCGAGACTTTATTTATACACAATCGATGCTATGATATTGGATACCAGTGGAGAGGCTCTGTTTTCTCTATTCTTTCCATTTATTCCAATAAGTCCCAACATACTTAGTAATGGCGTCACAGACGTCAGCAAGTCCCCAAGTTGCAAATTGGCATTTTCACAGAAAATAGGGCGACAATCCGATTTTGCGGGCTAAAAAAAAACGAGGAATAGGTATCGGATTTTCCCAAATGATGCGGTTTTTTAGCGCTAAATGATGGCATTTTGGCCTCTTTTTAAAACATAGAGTTTTAGAGCCATCGGTGTGCATAATGATTTTTCAAAAAAAGCCCATTTAAAATATCTATTCCTTGGGTGACCCAACCCCCCCTTAATACCCTTCGACTTTGCACGGCATACCCTAACCCCGTTGAAGGTGCTACTTCCCATTTTTTTTTCGCTAAAATGACCGAAGGATGGAGAGAACGATGACCTAGAAGCTTGAAGTTTTTTGGTCATTTTAAGCCGCACCGAGCGAAAGTTCACTGGGGTGGGGGGGGTGGTGTAGGGGGTAGGGGGTGTTCAATTCAAAAACAGATTACTCATATCTCGTATGCGTCTAATTGGACGTCCATAGGTCATAGAAAAGCGACAAATCCAGTTTAGTGCTACAAATATCGATTTTCATGCTGTTTTTTCAGCTCTAAATTACAACAATTGACCTAGCTTACATAACTTAATGTACCAATATAATATTCTAAGGGGCCCCCACGTCGCTACACCCTTCGACCTTTTGACGGATTGCCCTAACCCCGGTGAAGGTGCTACCTTATATCCTAAAATTAACCGAAAGGATGAGAGGATTAACACCGAAGCGTTTGGCATTTTTTAGCGCACCGGTGCAACCTAACTTCACTGGGACCGGCCCCCCCCCCACCCTCTAGTAGTGAAGGTAATGCATGAAGAATAGCAAACTAGCATAATCCATTAATTTTCATCAGACTTACCAAAGCATTGTAACACTGTCATTTAGACAACTGGTTTTCAATGATTTGTAACTCTGAAATTTGAAATTAAAAGTAGTGCAATAGTGTCTCGGTCACACTGCGGTAGTTCTTTGCCTATGTAAAAAACAACAGAGGGCGCATAGTATAACTTTGACATGATAAGTAAGTCCATTTATGTTTCCCATAAAAGTATAATCTACACCCTGGAAACCCCTCGCAAATACTTTTAATAGTCACACATTCAAGAAAACCTTAAGAATACTTAAGGTTAATGGAGCTCAAAAAGTGTTTTTACATATATTTCGAGAGAAAACGTGGATTTTAATTAATTTTTATATAGACAAACAAATGTAAATTGATATATTCTTTCGGTTCATCAATGGAAATATATCATTGGAAGCTTTAAAAATATCGTGAATTTAAATATTTGGTGCAAGGTATATCATGTATTAAGCAATAAAAACCAAAATCCCATAATTTTAACCACGCTGAGCCAATTTTTGCTGACTTCATCTCAAATTGTGGTCAATAGGCGCATAATGTATCTATTTTGAACACATTAAAGTGATTTTCTTTCCTAATAACAATCCATCGGTATATGAAAATAAACAATTTTACATAAATTAGAACAAAAATATGTGACCTTTACCAGAGAAAATCGTCATATTTTAGAGCCCCGGAAGAAAGAAATTGCGTTTTGAGAAATTCTCAGTGGAACTTGTATATTTTGGTACTGCGCCATGGAAAAATAAAATTTAAAGTCTCTCACCCAAAATGCAAATAGTCTACAGCTGTGTTCAAATAATATTGAATATACCAGCCTGGATATATATTCATTAAAATATGCAGAACCTAAATTGTAAAATTTTTAATTTTTTTTTCAATAAATATTTAATTGACGTCATCTTATTGCGTAATATTTTTTTTTTGCAATCCCTCCCTGCGAATTTTACTACCTCTGTATTCGTAATCCTGGGGTTTCAACCTATCGATATATGTTAGTTGTAAAAAAAAGTTCTCCTCTCGAGGTACCCATTTTTCATTTTAGAAGCCCTTTTTTTAATGTTGGACCCCTGAAGTATTTTATTAAGGCACTCCAGGTTTGAACATGCCACCGGGTTCAATACCAATAGATATGTTACTTGGTTGAAAGCAAGTCTCTCCACCCCCCCCCCCACCCCCCCCCCACCCCCCCCCCCCCACCCACCCCCCCACCCCCCCACCCCCCCCCCCCCACACCCCCCACCCCCACCCACCCCCCCCCCCCCCCTCACCACCCCCCCCCCCCCCCCCCCCCCCCCCCCCCCCCCCATCCCACCCCCCCAAAACAACTCCCCCCCCCCCTTTCTATTTCCACATGCGACCTCTTAAGCTCCTTAGAGACTGATTCAAGAGGATGGAATTTGCTTAAGAAAATCTCTCAGGATTTAAAGACCGTTGGCAGGCAGGTGATCTGTCCAAAGTAGCCTGGTGCTTCACATAGATACTTGGCAGTACGCGCTTGCACGCTCGCTACACTACGACGGATGTATGTGGAGCAATTCCTGCTAGGATGTATTGGAGTGTTGACGAAGCATCATTGATACGCCGGCAGGAGGCATTTCATGCTGAATCAAGCTTCTTGGCAAGGGTTGATCTTTCCCATGAGCAGGGCAGATACTCTACACATGAGTAGCACAGAAGTAAGTACCGTCGGATCTTAGGTATGTGGGCGAGCATCCCAATCATGTGCCAGTGAGTTTGTTCAGATGCTTATTGCGTGAATATGTTTACTCAGTGCATTATTGGTGTGGGTCTTATAAGAGAGAAAGAGTGCGGTCCAAGGTAACTTACTAGGTTATTACAGTGTTCCAGGGGTGTACCAGACCAGGTTACTTTAAGCTGACTTTGGCTTCACGGGTTAGTAGATGGAAAGCACACGCATGGGTCTGGATGGATTTGCACGTAGGTGGTTTCGTCGTAGTAAGGAGTGCGTTATTCAAATCTTACGTGCGAGTCTCTCTTCAACAAATGGAAGTTGCATCTTGTGCGTTAATTCCAAGATTGTCTGCATAGATAAACGACCGGTTCCTGCACGGCCTAAGGGGGTCGTTGGTACAGATATTGAACAGGAGAGGTGCAGCACGCTCCCTGTGGTAGACCATTCTTGAGCTGACGCCACGGCTCTTCTTGTTCCTAGATGAATCAAAAAATCCTGTTTGAAAGCAATCTTTTGATTTAGCTCAATCAAACGGATATCCTTGGTGAGTCCACACTCTTAAATGAGTAGGCATCTGTGATAATTATTAACAGGTTTCGGTAAAGCTGCTGATAGATCCACCAAAAAACAACTCGGTACTAATCCCTTCTCGAAACATCCTCGTTGTGTTGAGTTAGGTTGATTACTTGACTTGTTGATTTGCCTGGCCGCAAACATGTTGTATGGTATGAGTGGTGTCTATTAAAGATGCAATACGATTGAGCAGGAGACGCCCAAAGAGCTTGTCGGGGATATGGCTGAGGAGTGAAATTGGTCTATAGCTCTTGGGATTAGATGGTTCTTTCCCAGAATGTAGAGTGCAGAACATGTGCTTTGCTCCAGCTTTGGGAACTGTGGGAAATCAGTCAGTTCAAGAAGTTTCATTCTTTGCTACTGGGCCGAAGTTTGTCAGCTGTAGTTGGGATATGCAAAGGCCTATTTTGTTCTTGGTGAAAGTTTAAGCAATGCCGGATCCAATTCCTTATGTTGAAAGGGAGGGTCGCACTAAAACCTCTTACGGTCTAGTTGATCTATTGGGCTTCTTGCTGCACTTTTGCCATCTAAAAGTAGTTGTGGAAAAGATGGGTGGCTCCGGTGTTGGCTGTAACATTTGGCTGCTGTTTAGGTTCTGTTGGATCCCCTAGAAGCTTTGGATGTAGATCAGCTGCTTTTGAAAAATACGTCCAGTATGTGACGCGTGCCGAGGATTTTATCAAGAGGCCTTTAATTTTTAAATGTGTGTTGTGAGGACGTAGAAACGGTGGATGGAGAGGTATCATGTTAAATTGTCACAACATTTTGTGTGCTGTCTTTTTGTTTTGTAGCAAATTAAAGTAATGAGCTTTATAAGTCTTTGGTATCGTTGAACTGATAAAAATAGTTAAAGTTGAAGTATCTTAGTTCTGTAATAAGTGATTCTTACAGCGCCAGCATGCCCTGGGGCTGCCATCAAAATTAGGTGCAAGAGGAACAATGCTTTGTGGTGGTACTTTATGGAAGTGTGGTTGTCACATCGTCACTGGTTAAAACTATGTTGCCTTTGGGGCTGTGCTTGTCACTGGCAGGTACGTTAATTCATACAGTTATTCGAAATTGGAAGTGTTATATACACAATGTCTCAAAAAGTGGTCCAATCAGCAAAAAAATGGGTTTTTAAATAGGAAAAATTTCAAAAATAAGCCAGTCTTACGTGGCATAATATGAAGAACAAACCGAAGTTTCCAACGGTGTTTGTTTCATATAATTTGCTTTTGTCAATCCAGGATATTAATTCAAATTTGTCTGCGATACGCCAGTTTGCCAGATGTCTGAGCTACTAAAAGATGCAACCTGACAAAGAGAAACAAAACACAGTTTATATGTAAACAAAGGACGTCCAGTTTTACGGACAAAAGTTTTAAATGTCAACATAATCAGTTCAATGATAAATATCGGCTTTATAATAATAAAATACAAATATTTATGCACGTCAAATGAACTGGAGATTTGAATTAAAAACCAAAATAAAAACCCCAAATCCAAAGAATGTTTTAAAAATATTGCACTATCTGTTGTGTATTTACTAATGTTGAAGTCAATAAAAAATGATTTGAAAGCAAAGTATGAAGGTGTTGTAGGACTATTGCGTGTCATGATACTTAAGATCATTAAAAAAAACTCTCTCCTCCAGTAGTTGCTGTACGCTCATGGTTTCCCTTCTAACAAACAATAGTAGTCGACTGTTATACTTTATCTTAAAGCCAGACCAGACTACTGATTCTAACGTCCACCATACGTAATCTGTTTTGTATCTTTTAGCTGTTCTTTATGAAGTTAATCCCTTTTTAAAGAATATCATATATCTGTTCCAAATGGGGAATAAATTAGGTTTAACTAATTCTTCCATCGTTTTCACTCAACCAGAAAGTGGCACAAACTCGATTTTTATTCCATAAAAAGAGTGCGCAGATCATATTTATTCATGCTCAGCCTATAATCAGTGCGTAAAAGGTAGAGGGGAGTTTGGTTCATGTTGTTAGCAAATGTTAACTACGCTCGGCCCTTTTGGCCAAAAAAGTAGAAAAATCACGTTCCTTAGCATTATGTTTTGCCTATGGTCAGGGCATATGGGATGTACAGAAAATTCTGGAAAGTGGGGCTCTAGTTGGTAATTTTGGCAATTGGTGTAAAGCTGCATCTGACATCGCCTTATTAAAAACATCTAAACACATCAGGCGCGTGATAAAAAGTTGTGATAGGCATTGCCTATGCCAGTGCAGAATTATGAGAACACAAGATTAGTGTCAGCATGTGGCATTCTGCTTCACACGGGCTAGGTCAAAACAATTCCATAGTTTGTTTCCCATACCCGGTTAAAGCAGGTACAGCTTCTCGCGCTATAGCAATGATGCTGCGCTTTTGCTGCGTGCATATGCGAATAGTATATGAATTTTGTGAGGGATTATTTGATCTTGTAAGCAGTTTTGATACGCACGCGGAAGTTTCCTTGAGCACCACGTCGGTGTTGATTACGCATTTTTTGTAGTGCGTGCGGGTTTTCTTGAGCACGACCCGTTGAGCGATTAAAAACTATGCTAATGCATGATATCAGACCAAGGTCCGCGATCTATGACCACAACCCAGTTCAATTTTTGCAGGAAGAGTCATGAACGACAGTGCTAGATGGACGGATATTTGTTCACAAAAGCTATCGAGCACCTGTAATTATAACTGTGCGTGTCTTGCAAGTTCATTCTCGTTATATTTTTGACATTTCTGTTTCTTTTCCGGGATAGGGAGGGAAGACCTCCTTTTCTGCAGTTCTCCGCATATCGGACCAATTTTAGAGGCGAGCAAAACCTAAGCCTAGCCTTAGGCATTGGTATGAGTGCGGGAGGTGCTATAGGAATGATGATCCTTCCTCCAGTAACAAGAACGTCTCATTGAAAGATACGGATGGAGAGGTGCATGGTTATGCTTGGCGGTCTTAACGCCAACCTCATTCTTTGTGGTGGTATTATGCGGCCTGTCAGAAACCAACTTTGCTCCAATGAGCTTCTACTCACAAACGCACAAAAACATCAGTACACAACGACGACACCTTCGGGGCTTCATTAGTCAAACTGTTCCGAAGCATAAAAGCGAACCGCCATCGCCCCAATATTTCTGGACCAACGTGGTGTGTATTTATAATTTCCCCCAGTTTTATTCCATTTTATTCCACGATCATTGTGGGCGTATGTTTACAGGCTTGGGCCCATCAGTCCTTGTCCCCAGTGCCATTTTCAAGGGTTGTTGGTACCAAAGGGGGGGGGGAGGCTGCGTTCTTATTCATTCATTTGGAGGGATTTGGGTCGCTCTTCAGGTAGAATTATCCATGGTCCCATTCGTTGATAGAGGATTCAATAACCGCAACTAATTTTGGCACTAATCACAATTTCTCATCAATGGTTTGCTTTTATGTGTGGACCCTCTTGTGAAACCCTTTTGGATGCTGGGATGCTTGCTGCATTTTTAATTGGATTCTCTAGGGGTACCCCAGACTGTTTGATTTTTGGAATGGAGCAAAAGAGAATTTACCAGAAGACAGTTGTCATTGCTGGATAGGGATATGCTTTGGCGCTGTTTCCATTTGGATGCAGGGCATGGATTGGTGGTTACGAACAGGATAAAATATATATACACACACACACAGAGAGATATATATAGATATATATTTATATATAGTATAGATATAGATAGAGATAGAGATATAATAATATATATATATATATTTATCTATTATGTGTGTGTGTGTGATTATACCAGTATCATTACTCGGCGTTTCACGCAGCTCGTATACACACCACGATCTTCAGATGATTTTGGTGTGTAGCTGCGTGAAACTTCGAGTAATGATACTGAATGATTAATATCGTTTAAAGTGATCCTCATTGCTCGGACGGGGCATATATTAGCATATACCAATGGAAAGCTTATTTTATCGCGATTTTATATGTAACGGTGATATTTATTGCTACTTAACGATTTGGTGACAAGAGCCAAAATGAAAATCGTCTTTCAAGCAAAACCACCCCACACACTCAGCGAAACTCGTTCAGAAATGAAGCGTACCGGAACAGCACAGAATTGAGCAAACACATCTGGAGCATGGGGAAAGAATCCAATATACACTTCTCAATTTAATTGGAGAATTCTCAAACAATGTCAGCCGTACTCAAACATCACAAAAGATGGTAATTGTGCGGCATGAGAAATGTTCATACCTATGCCACCTGAAACTATGTCACGAACAGAAGAAACAGAACCGAACTTGTGATGCAATGTAGGACACAGGAGAAAGGTTCTCCTCAGCAATAAGTAGTTTAGGCCAGTAGGCCTATTGGTTGTTTTATACAATCTGTCTGCGCGTATCCTGAAACATTTCCACCCAGGCACAGTCGCGCACATCAAAGTGTGCCGCTGCGAATCATCGCACGCGCTTAAGCTTCCCCTTCACGGCGCGCACAATCTCCGCATCGCGGGTTTTGTCAACTCCTAGCGTGGTGGAGAATGTTTCAGTTCATAAAATTGCTGAGTGTGGCGTAAGCACACGAAACAAATTTGTAGTGTTTCGATCATGGAATAAAACGGGACAGAATAATTTATAATTTATATTAGCTCTAACGTATTAGTATTCGAGCACTCTGTTCATATTGGGAGATCGGAATCTATTGCTGTAAGTGTATAGATATTCTATAATAGTATTATATATATATATATAAAGTACTATTAAAGCAGAAAATTACTTGTCCGGTGAGAGAGTGCTCGATACATGAAGGAGAGCTAAACATAAAGAATCAGGCAGTAGTCAAGTAGTGTACATATAGTACTGGCAGTTTCATGCAGCCCATCGATGCTGAGTTCGCAATCATCAGACTTAATGTTAACTATTGTTATGATGTCGGAGTCGTCGCCTCAAGAAACACAACGATGGCGCATAAGACGCAGCGCGAGCGGCAAGTCGCAGCGCGTGCAGAGGTGGAGAGGGAGATGGACGCGCGCATCCTTTGAGGCGAAGATTAGGACAAAAAATACAACATAATTAAAATGTATACAATCCTTACGAAGTAAATAGTTATAAAGGTGGCTGGACCACCAGTGATTGAAAAAATGTAGGACCGTGATGATAATATGGCACAGACGCAGTCCTCTGAATGAAATATCAAAAAAAGTTAGGAGGTAGTCAGTTCACACAGTTTATATTTGTGTTTATGTCTGCAACTGGATACCAGTTCCGAAGTTTGTTGAGGAGTGCTGTTTTTGGGGGCCTCATAAGTAATTTTCGGCGAGGCATAAGTTGCCAGCGTTTTGTGGTGGGTTGGTTAATTAAAAGGCGCTGCCCGCTGGATAGTAGACTACTTGATAGAACATTATTTGCGTTGTCTTGTGAGATGCCATATGTACTTTTGAAAGTTCTGTGGAATGGAAGATTCGTTGTTGAAGGAATGGGTGTGATGACGGAGTGCGTCTTATAATGTGGTTGTTGTGAGTGACGATGTTATTGTTTGACTGGAAGAGGAGTTAGATTGTAAAATTTCTTTGTACAATATGTTCTTGATGGGCGTTTCCGTCCAGGGGGCAGGAAGATTTAAGGAATATGTGGGAAGTGACACATGTGCGTTATTCGTGATGTCGGTGCGATCGGTCATGGTGCGCTTGTGGGGGCACTAATAATGCTGCTCATGCTTTCCATACAGGAATAATGAGTTTAATAGTATTTCTGTTGAAGATCTTGTGTAGTGGAGGAACCTTTCGGAAAGTGGTGGTCAAAGAAGTTTGAAGAAGTCCGTTCCAACATTGGTCATGACGTTCTTGGAGAATTGAAGGGTGGATTAACCAAATTATAATCCCGCTGCGTTTCTTGTTCTTAGCAGCGATTTTGGACGTGGGTTTGGTATCGAAGGCTAGGATATGAGGTAACCTGAGGCAGTAACGCCTTTTGGTGACATTGGTGCGGAATCATTGAACGTCTCTTTTGAGTCTGACAGCGAATGTAGACGCGAATTAATTGAAATCGGCAACTTCTCAATGATCGTAGGTGGGTGATGGATTTAGTGTCGATGTAGAATGGCTCGTCGTTTGGTTTTCTGAAGGGTTTGAAGCGTTCTGTTGTAAGGTTTGAGCGAGGACGTCGAGGTATATCGACCATTGAGGTTGGGCAAAGATCGTGATTTGTAAGTTATAATACGGATGAAGTGGAACAAAGGCGTTTTTTCAACCGTTCAATAATCTGAGGGGTTGGTGTTGCGGATGATGGCAAGTCAGTATCTCTATACAGGCTACATCGTTCTTCGGTAGTAGGTCCACAATTGTTTTCGAATATAGATGCCACATAGTCGCAACTTCTGCACCGTCAAAACTTCCATAGGGACGTCAAAGGGGTTCTGGCCAGTGGTTTTTCTCTTTATCCAAGTTTTGTCGTCATGTGGAAGAGAATAAGACTTGCGTGAATGAAGATAATAGCTTAATTGACTCTGATCTGGTACAATACTGCCTGGCAAAAGTGATTGAGTTGGTGAGGAGCTCAGTGATCTATGACGGGTAATAATTTACTAGGTCGAACATAATGAAACTGCAGTTGGTTGTCTGAATAGCTTTAAACCAGTCTAAAGGATCGGCGGTGGACTTCCAACTGGTGACTCCGGTTGCCAGTTTCATCGCAGAAAGAAATTGATATTGTCAGTATTGACTTGCTACAAACGCCCTATTTCGGTTTTAGCGGGGGTTTATAAAGTCTGCAAGATGGGGTTATTTGCAAAAATTGCTTATGGTCTTTGCGAGTAAACAAAGTGCGTCTTTTTTGCATGAGTTATCCGTCGTCTAGATCCAAATTGTGGGCAAGGTTTTTAGCTTCCATGTTGACCTTTTATATGAGTTATTGGGTGCTTTTGTATTCTTGGTTTACGGAGCTAGTAGTAAGTAAGTCGTTGTATTGATCTTACTGACCTTGGGTAATAGTTTCTTGTCTTATCAGCAGGCACATAGATGTCAGATGATTCTTCTTATGTTCTTCTATGTCGTCAATGAGTGTACTCTGGAAGGCGTATGGTATTCGTCGTTTTGATGTTAGAGATTCGATCATAGAGTCCGTTTTCAAAAGGTTTTAGTTCAAGGGGATTGACGGCGTAGGTTTTGGACGTTTAAAAACCGTACGTTTCTTTCTTGGTGGCGGTTGGCTTTCTCAGGGAAAAAAAGCTTTCCATCGCATCCTTTGGATTAGACTTTCGATTTTTCCCCGTCAATAAGCCCTGAGGCCTCACCAACGCAACAATTTTGCCAAGCAGTATTGTACCATATCAGAGTCAGATGAAGCTATTATCTTCCATTCACGTACAAGTCTTTCTCGCACACATGACGACAAAACCTTGGCGATAAAGAGAAAAAAATAAACCATGCCGAAACCACTTTGACGTCCATGGGAAGTTTTGACGGTGCAGAAGTTTGCGAAATAGTGGGCATCTATATTCTAAACCAATATAGTGGACATACTACCGAAGAAACGATGTAGGCCTGTATAGAGATGACGAGTGCATCATCCGCAACACCACAAACCCCTCAGATATTGAACGGTTGAAAAAAACGCCTTGTTCCAAATTCACATGATTTCAAACTTAAAAATCACGGCTGTTGACAACACTCCAATACGGTCGATTACCTCGACGTCTCGCTCAACCTTACAACAGAACACCTTCAAACCCTTCAGAAAACCAAACGACGAGCCAGTCAACATCGCACTAAAACCATCACCCACCTACTATCATTGAGAAGTTGCCGAATTCAATTAATTCGCGTCTACATTCGCTGTCAGACTCAAAAGAGACGTTCAATGATGCCGCAACCAATGTACCAAAAGGCGTTTTAACTGATCAGGTTACTCTCATATCCTATCCTTCGATACCAAACCTCACGTCCAAAATCGCTGCTAAGAACAAGAAACGCAAGCTGATATATTGGTTAATCCACCATTCTCCACGAACGTCGACCAATGTTGGAACGGAATTCTTCAAAACTTTGACACACTTTCCGAAGGTTCGACACTACACAAGATCTTCAACAGAAATACTATTAAGCCAGTTTCCTGTTATGGAAAAACATTGAGCAGATTATTAGTGCCCACAACAGCGGCATCATGACGATAGCCCGACATCACAGAAGGAACGCAATGCAGCTGCCCCACAGAGTCGTAAACTCTGCCCCGCTGGACGGAACTCCTCATCAAGAACATTGTGACAAGCAATTGTTACATAAACCACTTCCAGTCAAAACAATACATCGGCATCAAAAGCAAAACATTAACGAACGATAGCTATCACACCCATCCTCAAAACGAATAATTCTTCCAATGCCACAGCAACTTTCAAAGTACTATGGCATTCTCAAGACAAAGGCAAAAGAATTTTATATCAAGTGGTCTACAGCCAGCGGAGCGCTTAAACCCCACCACAAAACTCAGCACCTTAGTGCTCCCGAGAAATACATATTATGATGTGCCCCCAAAAACAGCACTCTCAACAAACGTTCGGAACTGGTATACCAGTTGCGATACATAAACAAGATATAAACTTTGTGAACTGAACTACCTCAGAACTTTTTTATATTTTCTTTCTTCAGAGGACCGTGCGGCTGGCCGTATTATCATCACGGCCTATTTTTCAATCACGTGGTCCAGCCACCTTTATAACTATTGTACTTCGTAAGATATGTATACCATGTTAATTATGTTTTATTTTTTTTGTCCTATTTCGCCTCAAAGGATGCGCGCGTACCCATCTTCACCTCTGCACGCGCTGCGAACTTTCCGCACGCTCTTGCGTCCTTATGCGCCCTCGTTGTTTTCTTGAGGCGACGTTCCGACATCATAACACAGTAATTAAGTCTGATGATTGCTACCAGCACATAGAAGGTCTGCATGAAACGCCAGTACTAGTAATTACTACTAATTTGACTACTGCCTGATCTTTATATATCTATATATTATATATATATATAGTATATATACATGTGATTCAATCAAAACCCCTACCTTTAGGGAATATTTTTTCTTCAAAGGATAAACGTTATTTTGGCTTCATGTTTGCTTTGGTTGTTTACAGAAATCAACATATATTAGAGATTTTTATTGGTGTCTCTCGGCTTTGGTTCAGACTTTTCAATTTTTTTGCGGAGAGCCTAAAATTCAGTTTGGGCCGATTTTAGCCATACAAGAGACTGACACCGACGTGTACCATATAAACACATTATAGCAAGACATTCCCACATGCAATTTCAGATTGTACCGATTTCTTCTCGACAAAAAAACATATCAGTTTGAATAAAATGGTCTAGTGTGTAACATAAAATTATATGTAAAATATCTCAAAAATTAAGTACCATTGTTGCAATCAATCATAAAAAGTCAGTTATTGAAAATCACTCCATACATTTCTCAGTTCATGAACATCTGCTCAGAGGGAGATTTTGGGTTTTATTACATCTCTAAGGGTATTATTTTGCACAAAACAGTCTACTCAGCGTCCATAAATTGCAAGAAGAAACGTAAAGCTGAAGTTTTCTTTCTGTAACTAAATCGTAATTAAAACTTAAAATTTCTTTGCGCACTGCTGTTTTCAAACGGAATACAAAACTTAATGGTTCCACTTTGGCTCCCAAATTTTCGTTGTAGGTTAAAACCATGAAAATCTTGCTGAACCAAAGTAAACAAAAGTAAACGAAAGTACACCAGCTATCTTGATTATCTTTTTAGGAATTGAACATTTGTTTACTTAGTCATTTTCCTCTGGGATATATTTTTATAACCTTTCAATTATTGCTTCCCACCTCTAATGTTCCAACATATTTGGGGTGTTAATGTTTGACTCAAATCATTGCTGGAGACCATGTTACTTTATATAACGATGCATTCTTTGCCAAATCGGCCAAACAGGAGTTGGAAGTCTCTAAGCAAAATAGGCGTAACTTCTTTCTCCAAGTCCAAATGACACCAAATCAGTTTTCCCTGAAAGAGCCTGTTTATCCTTCTTTATAACCATAGAACAACTTTGAGAAAAAAACATTCTGAACTATTTTAAATTATTTTTTTAATTCTGACTGTAGGTTTTTTTTTTGACTCACACGTAATATATATATATATATATTATATATATATATATATCTATATATAATATATATATAGATATACAAGCGTATAAAAAACAAGTTTGTCTATCCCCGGGCAGACGAGTCCCGCGCTGAATGTGCAGTAAATGCTGGATGACAAAAGTGTATTCCAAGTAAACACGTAGAGATGCGTTTAGAGACGCTCGTGTCTTACGCGTGTCTGACGCGCATCTGCCGCACCACTGACACAAGATAGAGGTTATCGCCGAAGCTGAAATCTGAAAGCACATAGGCCGACAAATACTGGTGGGTTTCAAATGTCGGACGTTCTGTCTGACAGAGGTAACATACTCACTGAGAAGGGACCTACCCATTATTAAACATTGAAACAGGGCTTGTTTCCTTGCTGAGTGATAACCTTTGAAATGGAGTAGTAATAAATGATTGTTTTATGACCAGGAAGCAATGCGTATTTTTCATTTTCTGGTGAATTGAATTTGCAGACAAAAGTTGCAACTTTTTCCCTTGCATGAATTTCATAAATGGCCGGTTTCATGGTAAAAACGATTGTATATCGGGCCCAAAAAGTAAATTGTTGTGCCTAAGAAAATTTGCGCCGCCATCAGTTTTGAATTAATAAAATAAATTAAATCTCCTTTAGTTACGTCAAAAAGATCACAGGACGGGGACTTTCTTTTTTTGCTGCGTGTATATATGGGAAATAAATTAAAATGGGGTGAAACGTAGCACAGATGTAAGAATGTTTGAATAGGTTCGCACATAAAATGACCACATCCTTCGTAAAGCGAAACAATTTGGATGCCAAGCTAAAACCTTAAAAACCCTTGGTATAAATGTCGAATTATAGGCTACTGCTATGGAATATAGGCCTCCTTGTTCGTTTCCTCCACCGTTCGCCCGACTCTTCTTTTCTGCGCCTTCTTGCGTTTCCCGCACTTTGGTGATCTATCGGCATTGCTTTTATTGGGGTCATTGCGACTCGTGAAACGACACCAGAACCTATTTCGGCCATTCCCCCTTTTACCTACCATCACGGTAAGGCACTCATGTTTGTTGTTTATTTGTATGTATAAATGAAGAGTGTAGAAGAAGAAGTACCTAAGTGTTTAAGGAAATAGTTCTAGGCAAACATGTGTAATTCATAATTTAATTTCTACAGGTCATAAACCTTTATGTGTGACTCATATTTAGCATAAATTAAACCATAAACAAATTTTTATTCAAATTAAAAGGTCTTAATATTTTCATTTACTGATATGTTGAAAAAGGTGGAGTACATTTCATTAGAACTAATTTGTGGACTAAAGTACTTCTTATTCTACACTCTTCAATTACTGGTTTTCACTTGTATAACCCTCGGCTTCGGCTAGTTGTTTATCCCATCTATTTATTTATTTTATACACACGGGGTTTGAGAGTTACTTATGTCGTTTTCGTGTTTTCTCCTTTTATGCCCGACGAATCCATGGCGGGCGAAAATCTTCGGCCATAAACCGATACGAAACTCTGTTTCTACGTTTCATCAAATCATCACACCCCCCTTCCAATTTTCTTTCGCCTATATTCTTGGTACCCTATACTATCTTACGAATGGGGAACCAATGTTGTTATAGATACACCCAATCTCTCACACTCTGAGTTTCTGCCAGTGCTTTCAGGCATTGAACATGCAGTGCTTCGGAGAGAACACCACACGCACAAACTGGTGAATAAGGCTCTGCTGGACAACAAGCACCTGCTGCATAACACTGTCAACGAATCACACCAGCTCGGCAGACAGAGACTGTGCTCTCGTCGATCTTTCTGTCGACACGCTGCTAAACTCTCCAGCTCCCCATTCAACATCTTACAGACATGGAATACTGCCTGGCTAGATACTTCAAGACCAGACCAACTCACTTTTACACCTATGGCAGAACTACCACCTGGTAGCAATCTTCCGCGCAAGGAATGCGTCACCTTAAACCGGATTCGCACAGGAGGCGGTCGCTTCAACAGCAATATGCACCGATGGGGGCTGCGACCATCTCCAGCCTGCCAATGTGGTTTTCCATCACAGACTGCGGATTACATTCTCAATGAGTGCCCTACCTTTCGCCCACCGGTGGACATAGACTTCACAACCCCCAACCAATCAACAGTGAGCTGGCTCCATCGTCCAGCATATTTAGCTGCTGCCTCATAGGCAAGAATCTATTCGACCCTATATTATCAAACTATGGAGTTAATATATACTATAGGACCCAATGAACAAGCGCATGGCACTTGTAACATTGAGTCAATAACTATCCATTGGTACTACTTCATTCAAGTGTCTGTGATACTCGTGTGCCATTAGGAATTTTAGTTCTTCTCCCCCATCCATCACTTGGGATCACTCTGTACATCCTATACCCCTTGTGGGAGTTTGTTTGTTGCATGAAAAGGAGCGTAAATATCAAATGACAATTACATTAAATAATTTGGAATTCGAAAAGGGGGTTTGGTATGGCGCAAAAAACATAACAAAAACAAAACAAAAAATAAAAACAAAACAAAACAAAAAAATAGGAAAGGGGTGGTAGAGAGGGTTAACTGTCAAAAATCCGAAAAATAAAAGACACCGAAATACTGTGATATTTATCTGTTGGAAAACAGCAACATGTGCGTTATTGATCTTTGTTTTTTCTTTTGCCTGCCATGCTTTGTGTGTTAAATTCCAAGTAAAACCAACTTCTAACCCCACCAGATGAAACATGGCTATATACATATTTTTATCTTTCAGAAAGTAATAGGTTTATTTGAGGCAAATG